>OMLB01017705.1:0-40211 GCA_900302555.1 Myripristis jacobus
CCCCACCCAGATATACATACGACACATTCACATACACACATCTGGATTACTGAGGACCTTCACTGACTATGTTCTTTTCCAACCCCCAAACCTAATCCTATCTTGACCCTAAACCCAAATCCTAATCCTAAACTAACCATCCTGATAGATAGATAGATAGATAGATAGATAGATAGATAGATAGATAGATAGATAGATAGATAGATAGATAGATAGATAGATAGATAGATAGATAGATAGATAGATAGATAGACAATCATTTTCCAAGTCTTAAAGGGCAATTAAATTAGCTTCTGAATCTGGTTTAGCTTTGAGGGATGACAGGGACCTACTTTATACTTGCAGGAGTTAACAGTATGTAGATGTGACTTGCACCTTTGTATCTTCACAACCTTTAAAAGAAAGTTTTGTCCCCTTATTTAACCTCAACTCAATCCTAAATTTAATCTTAATCCTAACCTTAACCCTAAAACCTCAAATCCTCATCCTCCAGCCGGAGAGATTTTCCTCATCTCTCTATGCTTGTGAGGACATTTGATGTGCTCATAGATACTGAACCACACACACACACGTGGGCCTCTAAGCTGCTGGGATAAATCTGCAGTTTCCTGAAGGGAAGCCTATGACACACACACACACACAAACCCCCATCCATGCCCCTGGGGAGACCTCCCATTGTCTTTCATTGAGGAGGGGGGCTGCCAGGAAACCCATCAGCTCAGCCAGGAAGCTACTTCCTGAAGGAAACAGGAAAACACCCGAGAGAACAAGAGCTGAACAAACACAGAGTCACTGTGGCACGAAAACAAAACACACGCACAACACATAGACACACACAGAAACGGATAACGCACTAGCGCTAACATCACATGATGCATTACATTGACCTTAAACAACATGTAATTTAGTGTGTGTGTGTGTGTGTGTTATTGTTTTTCTTTTTGTTTTTTTGGAGGGGGTGGGGGGGGTTAGTATGTTGTGTGCACGAAGGAGCAACACTCAAGCAGAAGCTACTCTTTTCCACCTAAATCTGTTTGGCTGCCACATCCTGACTCCCGTCTCCTCAGCATCTAAATCTAATTCATCATCAGTACATATAGCATATTCAGCCGCAACGTCATTGGGGAAAATATCCACTTTTTCCCCAATGACGTTGACTTCAAACATCACATGCACCCTAACATCCCCCTCCCCTCAAGCCTACCCTTCCCTTCCTGATTCTCCAGCAAACACAATCCAGCACATTCAGTGGCCACAATGAGGCTTTATGCAACTTTGGTGGCAACACTGTTTTACGCAAAGTTTTGTGAGGCCTCCTTGTCTCCTTCATCCCAGCCCCCTCACTCGCCCCACTGTGTTCAGGTTCAAAATGTCAGAAAGTGAATTCAATAAACAGAAAAGGCACTGGGGAAGTCCATTGCTCCGTGAGTGAGCTGTGAATGGAAACCGCACAAAATGCTGCTTGAAGAGGCCTTGTCCACCTCGGCAGCCATACTGATATGAAGGAGTGACTCCAAGTGAGTCACCAAGTGGGGAGTTGCATTTGTGTGCAAATGTGACTTGTGTTTTGAACACCCTGCGCTGAATTCCATTACAGTCTGCAGGGGATAGTTGCAATTTGTCGTAACGATGAAGAGAGATCAAACACAATGGATGTCAAGTTGACAACTTTAATGGGGATATACACCCACATCTTCTTCCACAGTTAGATGTCGTCAGTCTATACTCACCACATTCCAGCAGTTATTCTGTGATGAAGTGTTATTTACTTTTTTGTGAACCCACTTTCCCTGAACCTGATTAACCTACTTGTATTTCAGTTAGTGATTTCCTGCATATCCTGGAATGCCTTTCAGCAATACCTAGAGAAGTAGAGAAGGGCCATGAAATTCTTGCTTTCAGAGTTTGGGCATACACGTATACAAATATAGCTAGCTAGCCAGCTAGATCGTGAATTTAAATACGTTTTTAGCCACATTCCTTTATGAAAACCAAACATGTCTTGTAGATGCAAGACATTCTGGCCTAGTTTCTGCTACCATTGGTGAACAAAATGGTTTCTTGGTGTCTTCCACACTGGCTTTCTCCCTGAGTGATTGTTGAACATCAGTGCAATCACATTGTTTACATTTGGACAGTTATGTACAGGACAGATACACCAAACAATTAAAGGGACACAAAAATGCTACACATAAGACTAATAGCTGTTTTGGGTGGGTTTGTTCTTTAAGGATGAAGGAAGGCCAAAGCTGAAGCATGCCAAGGTCCAATGACAACTTGGAGCCTCAGCTGGGATGACTGATTCCTATACCTTATACAATGCAAATTCAAATGTGGTTAACTGCAGAACCAAGGTCTAACCAGACTTAAATGAATTCTTGGAATAATACTAAAATGTCACTTGATATAAACAGTGATGTTGGCACCACTGTGTGAGTTAGGAACCTTCTCAAACTGCACACAGCGTCCAGTTTTGGGCTGCTGAGGAACTCGCCTGCATGACAGATGACACGCCTCTTCCTGAAACAAAGCAAGGCTCACAAATTGAGTTTTCTCCAATTACCCGCTGTTTCCAGCTCCAGCTCTGATGTCCAGCAGCCATTAGGGCCAGTCATGTTAAAATTTTGGGCCAAACTTGCAATGTTATCATCTATGGTGAAACACAATATGCAGGTTTTTGCAGGGAAATCGCAAGCTGCATTTGGCAGCATTTTATTCATAGGATTTTTACATCTTTACTGCACAAATTTATACAGTATTTCTTTTCTTTTTCTTGATATTCTTTCTTTTCCTGACATTCTTATGTCACTTCACCTCTGTGTTTTATCACTGTGGAGATCATTAAACTAAACTAGCTTAAGAAAAGACTAGAAACAGGCTAAGCTGACCTAAATATCTGGCCTACAGACAGGCAGGTAAGGGAAAACTCTGACCTATTTGTCTTTTTCAGCACAGTAGCACCTGAATCCTCCAGATGCTTGATTCTCATAACTCCAGAACAAGACCAGATGTCAGCCAGCACTGTTGTCTCCTCAAAAACAACTGAAATGTGTTTATTAGTCTGTTACTTCCGTGACTGGTGCAAATTATACCAATTCACCAGCATCTCTTTGATTGAAAAGGTCGGTTAATGACAAGGTAGTGGGTACAGATCTCCGAAATGCTTTGAAACGTCTCCTAAAGCTGTGCATAAGCTCCGACCTGAAGACAGCCCTCCAACTCGATGAAGCTGCTGTTTGCAGACTCTAATGTTCTGCAGTTAACTTCAAGCATGTCTGAGTTAGTCATTGCTGTAGCAGTAATGTACCAATATAACCCAGTACCAATATAACGCAGATCTAAAATGAATGTGAACATTTGAACATCCTGTGTATTTCCTCATCCTTTGTCATGCCAATTACTGAGTGCATTACAGAGCATTTACTTCATGTTTGTTGCATCCATGACCGGGACAGCTTCTTTTATTAATATTACTGTTAATATTTAATTATTATTACTACTTTTTCACCTCATTGTTCCTCTAAGCCATTTGTTCTGTCTTTTATTTAACACCGATCATTACAAACAGGTGTAAAACAGGATATTAAAGAACATTACACATGTGCTTGCCTGTACAAGAATGCTGTGAGAAATCTTAACTATACATTTCAATGTATGGGATGTCCCCAGTAGGAAATCAACAGCTCAGCCTGGCAGTGTTAGTGCCTGGCTCTGCCTGGTAAGCTACACAGGAGTACTGGTATGTTCTTATTCAAGAGGATGAGGTTTGTTTTCCAAAGAGCTTTGCCGACAGAGGCATTTCTCAAGGATCAGAGTCAAAAGTAGAAATTGCGAGTCAGTTCTTGAGAATGCCTGAATACAAGCGAATACATGAGCACAAGAGGACTTCTTTCCCCTCAGCATCAAACAAAGTTTCACTCTCCACTCCATGAGGGAAATGAAAGAGTGTTTAAACCTCTGTGGTGCCACAGTATCACCATGACACACAGTGAGTGTTTCCAAAAAGCACTCGTGGGTTTTGGTTCTTCCCGCGAGAAAGCGTCGATTACACCTCAAGCAGGAATCTCAGGCAGGGCAGGAATCTAAACTTTTTTATCTACAGGCCACAGTAGCTGGTACATGTCAAAACCAGCCTGCCACTTTCATTATTTTACCAGCCAAAAAGGCTTTTAGAGTAGATTATGACCTCTAAATGAAGAGTCAACCTGCCAAAGTGGTTGGCAACATAAACAAACTTACCAGGTACAGCCAAAATCTACAAGTATTTGGCGGGTGGCAATCTCCTACCCAGATTTTATGTTCAGTTTGGCTGCTGCCTGTTTCCCAAGCCCTCTTAGTACTTGACTTGGGTATTTTTAGCTCAATATTTTTCACTCAGCATTTCTCATGCAGTGGACACTGGAGATACAGTAGATGAGGTAGGACAGTTTGACAGAGCCACAGTGACAGTCAGTCCGAGAAAAACGTTTCACATCACACGAAGTAAACAAAGACCATTCAGCTAGGACAGATCAAATGAAGACAAACAGTGCTTCAATCTCTGATGCTGGAACTATGACCACATCTGAAGACAGAGAAAGGGCAAGCTGCATATCAAACACTAAACTAAGCTACTGAAGAGCTCTTCCTGCTTTCAGGGGCAATTTGGAAAGCCACTCCAATCAGGGAATCTGGCATGAAACAGAGAGTGGCAATTTCCATTTTCAAAGCCTGAATGCCTGCTAATTATGGTGAAAGCCTTCTGCTATCAGGTTCCATGTAGGCCTAACACTTAACACTAATTGCTGCTTGAGAAAAAAAGAGAGAACTTTAAAAGATAAACGAACCACAGTGATTTTCATAGAGCAGAAAATAAGCATGTTGGAGAACCTCTGAAATGTCTCTACTGGAATTACTGTTGTGATTGCAATCAGTGGTTATCAGCTTAGTGCTGCAGTAACGAAGTTTTCAGACTTCCTAGAACTACTTCTTCAAGATCCTTCCATTTAATAACAAACAAATGGTTCCAAATTAGATTGGTATTGATAAAGCTGCAGTTGACCACTTTATACATTTGAGAAATCAAATGGCAAAGATAGATAATTGTTCACCTAAAAAAGACCTAACTTTGGTGAGACAGTTTGAATTTCACTCTCAAGCTTTTCACTTCCCAAGGGAGGAGAAATTACTATACCAGACAGAACAATTTTATCTGGGCAAATAAGGTGAATACAGCATGTTATTTAGTGGGCATGTGATGCTGTTTTCTGCTGCAGCCTCACTTTGTGATTGGGGTTCATGAGATAGCTGGATCTTGGCCTAAAATTGTTCCCTCATGCAGCTCTAATCTTCGCTCACTGCATCATGACACCATGGTGCATTTCTCAAAGTTGAAGTGCTGAAATCAAAGCCACTTATCACATGGCTTAAAAAAGATATATGAGACTGCACATGTTCAGCCACAAACAGCAACAGTGTGAGTCTAGGCAGTTCAATTCAAAATAAGTAAACTATCTTAAAACTGTTTTTTAAAGTGTAGGCAAGAGAAAGGAAGGGGACACATGAGACAAAGCATGACTCCACTGATTTTTCATGGAGTATGAGAGTATTACACTGCCCCCTCAACACCACTTACTAAAATTACAGTGAGTCTTTTTTCGAGGCGACTGCAGTAAGTCATACCTTAAGGTACTTTTGAACCCCCCCACCCCCCAAGAGATCTTCAGTGTCGTTGAAAGCGTAACACTTCTGCTTCACACAAGCTTCACTGCTTTGATTTGCTTCAGTTGATGTGCGGTAACATGGCATCAATTAACAGAACAGGAGCTGTCAGTCACTTTGTTAGCTCTTTGATGTTTACCTCTGGTAGCTGAGATGATTAGAAATGCCACTCTACTTTCATTATGTTTTCATTGTCCTTTAAAATCAACTTGCACTGCCTTGAAAATCCAAATCATGTGGGGGGACATTTACTGGAACATATAAATTCAGTAAGTAAGTCATATGCGTGAGGTAACAGTAGTCCGTGTATGCAGCGCTGCGGCGGAGAATCGCAGCCTCTCCCAGCGGTTTGTTTGTTTGTGCTGCAGTATCCCAGTGACTCCTCACATGACTATGAAACACAGAGCAGATGATATAACTCTGTTTATTACTCTGATATTTTTACATCGGGGGCTTACGATGCAGCATGCAACCAACAAGCTTTCCAACTGAACTGTTACAACAGTATGACCCTTCAGATCTCATCAGTCTGGGATCTTCAGTGTATTCCAGCATTCATTTGTGGCCTGTTGTAATTTGCCAGTTTTGGTACACCCACTTTCCCTCTTTTACCTCAACTCCTTCTACTTCAGTTAGTGATTTCTTGCATTTCTCCAAAATCCTTTCAACACCCCCTGGGAAGCATGAACTTGCTGTATTCAGCTGTGGTGTTTTTTGTGTAGGTGGAGAGTGGTAGCGCTACTTTAGCGCACCGAGAGGCAATGTTTTTCCAGTATAGAAAAAGCCACCTGTTCTTGCAACTGCATTGCATCCTGATCCATTTCCTGCTACTATAGTAGAGAAATTTGCCTCTGCTTCTTCTATGATGGATTACTCCCTGTATGATTGTCGAACTTTGGTGCAAAAAAGTGGTCAGAGTCATATTGATCTTGTTTCTGTTGTTCATTTCATGAAAAAGAGTTTAAAATGTTTGGAAAAAGGGTAGTATTTTTCTAGATGGACGTTTTCAAAAATGCATAGCAGGTGAAAGGATGAACCATCTGTCTAACAGCAACTATCTTGTCCAACCAGGCAAATGAACCATATTCATAATATGAAAGCATAGAAGCTAATCAAACAGCAGCAACTGGAGAAAGTGAGCAAGCATACTGTTAAGCATATCGCTTGTTAGCATATTGGTACATGATTCTTGCTTTTTATGGAAAATCTATATTGATGTTGTAGTTCTCCAGTCGCATTCTTGCATAGCCAGACTTCCCTCACCACTTTGGTTTAGTGCTATGCCAGCTCTGGACAAAGGTCTGGCTGAACCCATTGTCATTCTGCTATAAGAGGAAAAACACTCTGGCTTGTTTGGATTTTTTAAAGATTATTTTTTGGAATTTCTGCTTTATGTGATAGTCACAGTAGAGAGAGGGACAGGAAAGGCAGGGGAGAGAGGGGATGACATGCAGCAAAGAACCTGGGCTTGGATTTCAAACCTGGGCCACTGTGGTCAGAACTCAGTGTTAATAAGTGGTATGCGCTCTACCAGGTGAGGTACTGGGACATCCTTGTTTAGATTTATTTTTTTTTAAACCAATCACAACTGTCTTGGGATAGTGCTCACCCCAGGATACAGTGACAGTGCCTTTGCAAAATAGTGTTAGGGGTTGAGTGGAAGGGGAGAAAGAGCTGACTGATGTAGTCGCCCAATGGCAAGCTTATAACCACAAACTACATCCAGTGTGTCACACTAATGCACGACTGACACCATATTACAGAGATGTTACAAAGAATGGAAACATTTTCTGCTAAAACTCCACTTAATCACCTCGTCTACATTTTGCCAGTTATCCATGAACAACAGAAACATACAGCAAACAACTAAATGGACCCCAAAATGGAAAATACATCACAAATAGTTGCTTCTGGGTAGTATTTTAGGGTGTCTTTTTCCTTTAACATCTAACTGAGACACTATGATAAGCAGCAGGCAGCCTACAAAAAAAAAAAAACACTCACATGATGAGCAGCAGTCTGACCCAGCAGGCAGCGGCCGGGCATCAACCCTTCACAACAGCATGGACAAAACAAGTGAAAGCAGCAAGGACCACGGATCTGTGACTCACTCAATATTCCGACACCACAGATTATAAGGTTTAGTGAAGAAAACTGAGGAGGCAAAGATAAAACACAACATAATGAAAGACAGGCGGCACCATGCAGAGGGGACGGGAGTGGAAATAACTCACTTCTTCTGACAATAGGGGGAATTTCCGTCCTATGTTGCAACCTCACCCCCATTGTTTTATAGGGACTGTTTTATTTTGTGAAATAATTGGAGTAACCTGAGCTTCCTGAGTTCAACACTGGCAAAATCTGCTGTTCTCAGTCTGGCATCACGTGCTGCTGTTACAGGCTGAAAGTCTGGGCTACAACACAAACTACAGACCATATTTATGTTCAAGGCAACACAACACCAGTGTTCAACCATGAAGTGGGTAATTTAAGGCAAAATGATTCTAATCAAACTTGTTATAATCTAAAGGGTTCTAGGAGCTATTTGAGATTATGAGATTACTAAAATTTGAATCTTTAAATTTAATCTTTGTTGTTTAAAGCATGTCTGTGCAAGGAAAACACAAACAAAATGGCAAAATTAAATTAATGCCCCAACAAAAAAATTACTCCAAATGTTGCGACAGCCTACCATAATACTCTTGTATTACATTTTAAAATCTAACTGCACATAAAACTTATCATATAGGACAATAATAGTGATAACACAGAAATTTAAAATCACCATAAAACTATTCACTATTGAGCACAGCTGGCAACATTAAAGGAATATTACAGTGATGCCATTAGCGTGTAAAAACAACACAGATTTCCATTAGGCCACGACACACAGAGAGCTACAGTCACACTGTAAGACCTTATAATAATAATATAGGAGTGATTTCTCAGTTGGGCTGGGTTCCGTACACCAACAACAGTTTCTAGGGCTGCGCGGTTCAACTAACTCAGTCCAAAAAAATAAATATATCAACAGCTTTCCATGGTTTTTACAGAGACTGTTTAAACAGTATTATTAGTTTGACTAAAAATACTACCACATACACTTTGAGAAAAGTCCTTATTTAAATACTGTGTTTTAGTTGCAAGGCGTGAACAGTTTGTCAGTAAAGTCGACAATTAAAACAGTCGAGGATTCATTGATTTTTTGTGGATTTACTGATGAATTTAAATCGATACGTCTGGCTGTTTCTTACCTTGAGGCTTCCCTCCGCTCTCTCAGACTGAAACTTGTCATGGCACTCAGGGCAGAAGGTAATAAAGTTTGGGAGGAGGACCGAAAAATACTCCAACCACTCAGCGCTCAGTAGTACAAATACAAGTTCCGCTGCACCTTTCAAAATAAAACACATATTGTCGAACGCACAGCAACGTCTCCTTAAAGGAGAACAGACCCTTTTCACAACAGCCATTTTGGCATGAGATAACAGGTAAACAGGTGTTATTGACATTAATTAAGGTTCTGTTCCATTTGGGTCTAACAGAGCAAAAGTCCTGCTGTTCTGCATGTCAGTCCACTGGAAAGACTCACTGCACTGAAATGGAGCAGAATCTTATTTAATGTCATTAGTAATACCTGTGTTATTTCATGTCAAAATGACTGCTGTGAAGAAGCTCTGTTAGAGTGGTCAGACTGACTCTTCTAAACTAAAGTGTTCTGTACACAGCATAATTAGGTCTGCTTCCTTATAATTCGACCACTTTTAACAAGTTTATCAGATGTTTTAACTTTCAACACCTTAAACACAGCCATATTTTGTTGTCTGTAGCATAGGTACACTCTTCATGCCATGAATCCCAGTGGGGAAGATATGGCTTGACAGCTGTGAATGGCCCCATTCACAGGCCTCCTCCAAATGTGGCCTGACCCATCAGATCTCAAGTCACATTGGCCTGGTTCCTTCCTCATATTAACATCCATCCTGAGAAATCCGAACACAAGCTGACACCTCTAAGTGCAGGTGTAAACAGCAGTGATGCGTCCTCAGTGCATCCCGAGTGACTGGATCTCAGGATGCATTCGAAGGTGGTTTGGGATGCATGGCATTAGAGGTGCAAACAGACATGTGTCTCAGGACACACTGACGCCTACTAACATGATGTCCTCTGTCTTAAGCTCTGGTCCGCAAATGCTTCACTCAAGTTGAAAATTTTAAACTGAATTTCATGTGTTCACGTTTGTTGCAACATGGAAATTTGCGTCATTTTCATCGCCCCCTGCAAATTTGCATCTATTCCCCTCTTTGCATTGACTTTGTAATCACGCCACTTTATAAACTCAGTTCACATTTGGTGTGAACACACCTTAACAGTATTTTGATCATCATAGTTAAATGCAACATTTTGTTATAATAAAGTTCACCCATGTATAATTCGTAACAAAAGTTTATAGGATCATACCAGTGATTTTGAATGTTTTGTCCGTTTACTACAATTTATTCATATTTTACATTTCAACAAACCATGTTGCAAATTGTGTTGGAGTACCAAAAATTTCAGACCATAAAATCAATATCCCTGTTTTAAAATGTGAATTTTTGGTTGAAACACCCACTTTATAATGTTCTGTTTCTGTGGCCAACAAAGTCGTCACCATTCATAAACCACAGAGCTGATATTTAGCTGGGTAAAGCAAACATTTCCCTGGGAACTATTTTCTGGTGGAGAGACCGTAACAGTGCTGCTGCTTTTAGGAAAACTAATGTGTGATGAAAGTTGGAAGTCTCTGAAAGTTCATTTTCATATCGTAGTGGAATGAATGGAAACCAATGGCCAGATGAGAGCCGGTAAAAATAACATCAGAGTTCTAAAATACGACTGCTTGCTTTGGAAAAAGATTAGCAGAAATGCCAAGTAATATGCCAAGATATAACGCTAAACAACACAAAAATCACCGGTATGATCATCTTGTCTCATTCCACTGTAAACTGCATGAAATCAATCACATCTTCTCTGCTGTGTTAGTTATTACATCAATCTGACTTTTTTTTTTATTGAAGTCTTTTCTAATAAATACATCCACTTGTTTTATGTAGCCCATTGTTACCTCTTTCAGTACAACAGTATGATATGGTTGTTCAGATAAAACTATTTAAAATCTTTATGACAAGCCTTACATCACCTGGCCAAATCAAAAGAAAAACTAGTGATCTAACTTTATCACATAATCATGTTTCCTTGTCGGATTAAGTTATGTAACTGTACTCAGTAGCAGAGAATTAGTATATAATAATATAATATATATATAATACACTAAGCATAGCATTTTAATGAAGTCTGCCCCATCAGTCACCAGTTTGTCAGTATGACGTACTAGCATCAAGTGTACCATTTTCACAGCAGGCAGTTTGACTTGAGACAGCAGGTCAGCTCAGGTGTTACTAATGATATTCAAATCAAATAGCCTTTATTGTCACTGCACAAAGTTACACGACATTTGGGGTCTGCGCCTCTGCTTGGTAAGAGAAGACATTACAAACAATAAATAAATACCACAATGTATACATAGTAAAAACAATATTAATGAAGGCAGATTTTGACTGAAGTGTTTCAGAGCTTTTCCAGTGAGCCTTACAACACCAGGACTCTGGCTCTGATGGACCCATATGGAATTAACACCTGTGTTTACCCTGCTAAGCTATGTCGTGTGAAAATGGCTGCAGTGGAAAATAAGTAATGTAAGAAAAGAAAGAGCCAAATGAGAGTGAAACGAAGTACTTTTTTCCCCCCAAATGAACATTTTCATCAGTGGCCTATTTCTGAAAGTCTTCACTTCTTGTTTTGAAAAGTGCTCACAGCTTTGTAGAGGGCTAGCATGGAGCAGTGTAGGCTAACTCACTGTGTGCTGTATGGACATGGGCTAATGGGCTATAGGCTAGACTTCTTCGCCGTTTCACTGACAAAATTGGGTACTGACCGCATGTACCATAGTTTGGGTAAACTATTTCTTTGTGGTGACAAAGTTTAACTTTTTATTTTGAAGGTAGACTCACCTGTTTTCCGGTCAAACCCTGGATAACAATGTTTGCCTTGACACAGCTTCCTTGAGCTCGCTTTTGCTTGCTGCTTTGACTAGTCAATGACTGACAGCCGAATCTTCCAATGAAAAGTGAGACGAGCGAGGGGGCGGGGCTTAGTCATGCATTTGGTCAGATGGCGCCAAAATGACACCAGCTGGAGGTACTAACTAAACCTCAGTCTATCTGAACAACGTAAAAATAAATAAATAAATAAATAAAACAAAATAAAATGTAATACAATATGTTGTTGTTGTTGTTGTTGTTGTTGTTGTTGTTGTTATATCTATCTATCTTTATATTGATATATCTATATAGATATAGATATACATTGTATGTATATAGATAGATAGATAGATAGATAAAGATATAGATATAGATATACATACTCACATCTCGACAGACAGACAGATAGATAGACTGGAAGTGATGTCTGGACCAAAGTTAGCTGATTGAGTTTAGTGCTCTATGTCGCCCCCTAGAGGTGGAACCACATAATCTTGCAGGTGTTAGCAGTCAGCTTTCAGCGAGCTCATTCATTAAGCAAGCCCTGCTGTTACACCAACTGGTGAGAGTGACTGGTTAACAGGCAAGCAACACTGAAACTGTCACAGCCACTCTGTGCTCATGGTGAGAGACAACAAATGGAGACAGCTGTATCAAATGAGATTATGTGCTTAAATTACTTTTAAATTACTTTACAATGCCTAGCACCCATGACCGTTTTTAAAATTAATTTTCTCTTCATGATATTTTTGTGAACGCTAGGATAGGCTCCAGCAACCCCCCACGACCCTTGTGAGGATAAAGCAGTTTAGGAGATGAATGAATGAATGAATGAATGAATGATATTTTAGTTTTGAGATCCTTAGCTACAATATTAAATGCAGAAGTGCATTTTATAAATTTTTATACAAGAAGTGTCCTAATTGCAATTGCATTGACTATTCACTGATTGATTGATTGATTGATTGATTGATTGATTGAGTGATTGATTGAGTGATTGATTGATTGCAGTGGTTCTAAACAAATCTGAATTAAAGGTACACACTATTCACTGTAAAGACAGTTTGTCAGCAGGAACACATAAGACAGAGATCCTGAAGATCCTGAAAAGTTCATAAGCCAGTTTTCCACCATCCCAGTGTGGTGGCCAGGATTGCCAGGGTTTTGGATAAACCTGAGTTCACATGAAGGCATGCCCACATCATGCAGGCCCGTTATTCACTAGCAAGGACAACATTGTCAGATAGACGCATTTAAATAATTTATTAACAAGATAATTATTGACTATGCATGGCTTGAACTTGATGGGAATTCTTCCAGGAATGGGCTGTAGCACCTGGACATGCCTGAGCCCTCTTAGGACCCTACATGGGAAGGAGAGAGACAGAGGAGGAAGCAAGAGGAGAACCAGAGTGGGAGGGACAGGGCAGAGAATACAAGAGCAAAAGAGGAGGAGAGAGTTAGGTGGGTATATTAACAGTGGAAGTGGTGTGGTTGAGGTGTGGTCCTGCACCTGAAACACTGGAACCGCTCAAATGTATGTAACTCAACCCATGGTCTGAATACTGCAATACATTATTTTACAGTTGAGGTTTAATGAAAGGGCTTTATCAAGTCACCCTCTAAACAATTTCCCCAAAACACAACTTGTATTAGCTGAATACAAATGATTATTTTTCTAAAGTAACTTGTCTGCATATAAACAGTGTTTGTTACTGACAAAGTCCAAGATGGGTTCTCATCTCCTCTGAGCAGGTGGCTGGTTTCAGCAGTGTTTGGATGGGGTGCTGGCCTCTCGTCCATCCATTTCCCCAGCTGCTCTCTTGCTGCTGTCAGATGCCTCATCGGCTGGAGCAGCAGCCTTCCTCCTCAGTTCCCTTCTCTCTGGCAGAGTCTCGGGGTCCTTGAAGGCCCGGATCCTCATGGTCCACTGGGGTCACTTGGGCTTGTTCTCAGACTCTCCCAGACAGGCCTGCTGAGACTCACACGGCCTTGAGGCATCCTCAGGCCTTGGTCCATCCACAGGAACCCTACTCAGGATCAGTTTTATTGCCTGAGGGTTTTCAGGGTCAGAGCAGTGGAAACGTTTCCATGTGAAGTTCTCAGTGGGCACAGGCTTTGAGGGACACAGGTCAGGACCTCCAGCGAGACGAATGTCTCTCAGTTTGGCACCAAGGTTAAAAATGATAGGTGGCATTTTTGTAAGGATGATCACAGAATCATTCCCTGGTTTTCTTTTTAAATAGAACCTGAAAAAGACAGGAAGTCATTTTCCACGTTCCCTTTGATTGATGTATATTTGAAGTCTTGATAACTTACCTTTTCCATTTTGGTAATGGTCAGTGGAAGCTGAAATTCCTCTCAAGTGGTTTGTGATAAGGACTGTAAATAAGAGCTGTTAAAATACTAAAAAAGGGATGGGGATGAAATATCAGTTTGGACACATGTGCAATAGAATCATCACAATGAGTGATGGAATAGAGCATATAACAATGAGCCTAAGTTGCATATATGATGGAGATGGTTGTTTATTTTTAATTAAATCTCCACTGGCTGCTGCAGTAGCAACAGCTACTGTTCCTGGGGTCCACATAAACATTTTACAACATTTTGATTAACTAATAAACACATGTAACAGCCAGAGTAGCCAGGGAGATAGACAGAGGAGAGAGCGGCCCGTCCAAACTCAGAGGAGGAGCTGAAAATCTGTCTGAGACTTTTTATATACTGGTAGGAGCAGAGTTACATTTAGAAAATAAACATTTGCTCTCAGCAAAGATGTTTTTCTCTGTCTTTTCTGTAAAAGGTGGTTAGATCATGTCATCAACATAAACTCAAGTTGTGAGACAATGTGTTTAGGGTTCCATTTGCATTCTGGGAACTCAGTTATGTGGGTCTTCCACAGTTTTAATAAGAACTTTTGTGGTGTACCTGGTGATTATCAATGGCTGGGAGAAGATCCCTCCACATCCCAGGCACACTTAAAGAAGACCTTGTTAGCAGGATAAAAAGAGCATGTTTTAGAGTGGATCAATATGAGAGGGTTGTTGTTGTTTTATTTTCCAAAAACCACAAGACCAACTCAAAATGACTACTTCATATGAACAGTATTAGACCTTGACCTCAGCTTCACACTGTAGTGAAAACTTAGTCTTTACACATACTGTAGACCCCGACTTGGATGGTTACAACCTTGAAGTAAGGCTCAGGAATTAAAGGCCTCCAGAAAGATGCATAATTTGGGTGATTAATCTGGAAATGAAAGTGTGTCAGCCTCTGCTTTCGATATTTAGATTCCGATGCCATTTTAAGTCTATCTGCCTGCTCATTTCTTTATACACCCAGACCCTGCAAGACGTCTTGTGCTCCTGTTGGTTTAAGGATGTAAATTAAGGGGCTTTCTTCTGATAACACACCGAAAATATTACATGGAATATGAATTGATATCATCATCAAGCAAATGATCTTTCACACTTTGATGTCGTAGCTAAGCTGAGGCCTCAGACTGATGGACAGACAGGTTTGGAGTTTTGGTCTTTTTCTTGATCACTGGTGGTTTTGGACGAACTTCAAGCGAACCATTAAAGCAGCATGACGCAGTTTTACATGTCAGTGGCTAAAAATGGCAACAAGAGGTAGCTGTGTGAGCCTCAGTGCCCAGACGTCTTGTGAGGTGTCTGTAAACAGCACACAGCACATTCATGTTCATGGGTATTCAAATCTGACCACAAACTCATCTGCAACTGTTAACTCTGAGGAAATGGCAATGAAATAGAGTCTTTGTCAGTATGTCTGCGCACCTCTCTCCCTCCCTGTCTCTGTGTAGTAGTTTGTTTTCATGCAGCTGTCCAGATGTGTTAAAGAAAAAACAGCTTGCCTTTTTTTTTTTTTTAACAAGCATCCTGCCTTTAGGGGCTGCTAGTTCCTCTCTGCAAAACGCTGACCAGCACTTCATTAAACACTGCCAGAGCTTCAGAGGCAGCCATCAGCATTTTACCACTCACTGGAGAAAACACACACGCACACACACACCATGATTTCCCACAGTGAGATCAACAAGAGTGTCGAGGTTCAGCTTGTGGTGCATTCTGGTCTGTTGAGAAATTATGAACCTGTTGAAAATGAATTAATTACAAACCACTGCCACCCTCAAAAATTTCTTCCTCTAGCATTGATTTGTGGTGAGTAACTATGCACTTTTGAACCCTGTGACACCCATAGATTTTATTTAGATGTGGTTAACTTAACCTCCTGAACAGCATTCCCTTTATTTCTTTTCACAAGTATTAAAAAAATCCCCACTATGGCCAATGACAGTACTTTTTTTGTGGGAAAGTAAAATATATATATAAAATGCAAAATATAATATAATATGGAATGGAATATCGAATATAATAAATATATAAATATAATGAAAAAAATTAACAAATGAAATTAATTAAATAAATTTTTTTTTTTTAAAGACAAGGTCAAGAGGAAGTATGGTTATTTATATATTTCATATTTTTTTCTTCTTCTCCTTTTTTTCTTCCTTTTTTGATGAGAATCAAGTGCTTTTCAGCATAAAAAAAATTAAAAACAAAAAAAACAAAAAACAAGAAAAAACCTGTCTTCATAGCTCAAAGTAGTGATTTGCTCTGAGGGTTAAATACAAGATGTCAAAACACAGGACCGTCCTTGGCTTTCAGAGGGTTGTGTGTCCCTGATCAAAACACTGAATGCTATAAAATAATCACATAATTATTATTCATTAGTGGTTAAACAGCAGTTCTAAGTGAGCCAGTTAGTCATGCAAAATGATTCATAACTGTTCATTCACAAGGCTGAGATGAAACCTGTGATCAAATGCCATGGTTATCCTACATTTCAAGTCTCATGAACTACAACTCTGCCACCCACCACCTGAGGGCGCTATTGTCTTTCAGATGGAAAATGTAGTCAACCTGAGTCCCTTGTAAAACTGTTACCTCTTCTTGAGGTAAGGAGAGAGACAATGCATCTTAATCAGACTGAGTTCTGTTACAGAAGCCCTGTTCGGGGAATTAAGATTTTCTTCAGTTTGTACTCATGTATAATTACAGATGTTTGATGAAGACATTGTTAAAAGTTCATTCTGTGGTAGCATTTTCTAAAAAAACACCCTCAGGTTTTGGTGTCAGATCCTTATGATAAAAGAGGACTCCTGGAGCTTACATTTTACACCAGCAATCATACAGGGAGAGATCTGTCACTGAGAGGCAGACAGACTGATTTCTCAACCATATGAGCAGGAAACTGACCAGGAGGCAATGCATTAATTGCAGCAAATGCAGTAAATTTAAACACAGAAGAGTCAAGCAGTATCCGAACTGAACTGAGGAACTGAGTGCTTTTCCTGCTCTTTCTGTCTGGAATAGTTATTCCAGAAAGTCACCAGGGGCCAAATGTACAGCAGGGCCATGCAGAGGCTAAAAGAAGGGAGGGTAAACACAGCTAAACTCAGCTGACCACCGCATTTGACCTGCACAGCCGAGTTCACCGCCATAAAAGAGAGAAAGGAGACAAAATAAGAAAGAAAACCATCAAATTGTGTGTGTGGCACCACTTTGCAGGCTTCTCTGGGACAGAGGGATGTCATTTGTTCAAATGTTGGGAAATGGCAGCGGTGAGGACTGGCATTCACATCAAGTCAACTCACGACCCAAAGCGCAGAGGAGGGAATGTGAATGAAACAGAGCGGCATGCCAGCGTGCAGAGGTTGTAGCGTCGTCGGGCAGGAAGGCTGGGCCAGCTCTCCAGACACCAGAGAGAACAATGGAGGGTTTGGCAGGACGCTGCGACCTGGCAGAAAAACCATGACACTTTGTAAAGTAAGCAGCGGTGTGACATGTCAAAACACTGCACACACAACCGGTGGGAGTGGGCCAAACAGTTACAACCTCACCAGGGTCAAACCTCCCCGTCCTGGGAAAAAAGCCAAATCACTTTGTAGTTCTTTAGCTATTGATGGTTTTGGACAGACTTTGGTAACGTAAATGGCCTCCTTTTTTAATTTCTCTTGGGAAATATTTTTTTTAAAAAGTCAGTTATTTAAAAAACTATTTTCCAATACAGGATGGTGGGAACGCAACGCGCAAATTTATTATGGTACTACAATTAAAAATGTGTGGTTAGTCATTGAAAGTACTGAATAATGCTAAAAATACTATTTCAGTATTTTACATTTTTACCACTAGTTGATGAACCACATTCCAGTGTCTCTTATTTTTTCAGGAATGAAGTTTTGATTGTCACTTGTCCATGTCTTGAAAAGACATTTTACTGTATTTTGGCAATTAAGCAAAAACTTCCTGTGATATTTGTTGAGCATATTCATGCTTCCAAGAGGATTAACCCTTTTAGTTTTTCCTCTAGTGCCACAATCAGACTAAAGTGTTCTATTTGTTAACTCAGATCAGAATTTATTCAGTGGATTGCGGATTGCCAGGAAAGTTGATGAGCATAGTCATGCTCCAATGATAACCATGCAATATACAAACCCAAACCCTGAACTACAATTACAGAATTGCAGCAGACTTAATGTCAAAAATAATAATTGCATTTCAAAATAAGGGCACTACTTCTCATCTAAAAGTGTTTCATCTTGAGTGATGATTCTCCTCTCACACAGGAAAACAGAAAACATGCCTGAGAGTTGAATGCTCTTCATAAACATTGAGCAAAATTCATGTTCCGAGCAATTCAGCTGCCCAATATCAATCTGCATTTGCGATCAGTGAAGTCACCTCCACAAACAGGTATGCATATAAGCAGCTTCCCTCCAGCAGTCAACTCTGAATGCACATGTAGGAATCTGGAGCTGTATGGGAGTGGGGAGACCTTAAAGGCCCCATGGTGTACACTTTTTCAGGGTTTTATTTTAACTGCTGATATCCCTAGCATGATGTAGCATGATGTATTTGTGGTTATGAGTACCTGTGGTCTGATAAATATAGTTTTACAGCTCCTCTCTCTTGCCTTTATCCCGGAGCTCTGGCAGCACGGTTCGTTTAGCCAATCAGAAGAGAGAATCAGCTCCTCTCCACTGATTGACTGGCTGTTTTCAGAGTGACATATGGTCGGGCCAATCAACCGATGTCACTGCGCAATGCATTCTGGGACGTAAAACAATAGCGCGCCGCCATATTGAGTGAGAGAAAAACAGAGGCAACGAGATACAATAACTATTTGAAAACTTGTCGAAAGCGAGTTATCATCTTATGTAAGATTGCCATCTCTGAGCATGATGTTATACAGCCGTATGTATTTGAGCCCGACTCTGATCCCAAACCACAGACGAAGCCGGCATTGTATTGTGTCGGGTTGATAAAACAGTCGGCGCTGAAATGAGCCCAACAAACAAGCAAATTTGGACTAAAATCCTGCGGGACCCGTGAAACCAGGACCCTGAGCGTGATGTTATACGACCGTACGAGACACCGAACCACCTCAAATCCGTTCATTACAGGATGTTTCAGAATGTTAAGTTATGTTTGTTAAATATGTTGTAAATATGTTGTGAACTTGTTGCCCTGGGAGTGGAGGAGTACTAGCTAAGTTCGCTAGCTTGTGAGCTTGTTGGCCAGGGAACGGAGTCGGACTAGCTAAGTTCACTAGCCTGGTAGCTTTTTGCCTGGGGAGTGGACGCTGACTGGCTAAGTTCGCTAGCTTGGTAGCTTGTTGCCTGGGGACCCAGGCACTGTGGGCGGAGTCACCATCCTTGATGTCAAGGATTAATGGAAGTGCAATTCGCTTGTTTTACAGGGACAGTTTCAAAAAACGGGCTGTGTGCACTTCTCCATTTATCATAGGTGAAATGCATGGGACAGTATTTATGTGGCCCCAAGACTTTACCTATCATGCAAAAACAACGAAAATTGCATTCCATGCAAGCATAAAGCCTTTCTTCTTATTCTGTAGGGTTTATTGCCAATTGGAAAACAATTTGGTTCATTCCCGCCTAACTGGTATGAAGTGTGGATCGGAAGCCTTTCAAAATCATGTCAACTCTGAGGAGTTGCCATTACAGAATTTGCTCTTGAGCAGATTTGACAATAGACATCCTTAAGTGTTCAAGTAAGGGATGTACGTTGATGATGCATTATTTTTGTGACTTGTTTTGTGACTTGTCTATTTCTTATCAATCCTAGATTGCATAACATATCAAATACCCCAAGAAGACACAACAATGGACCCCCATACATTTCCTATGAAGTTTGCTGCATAGTTGAGGCGCTTTTTTTTAATTCATTCATCAAGTAATTTGATATTGTATGTATTCCTTAATTATTTAGTTTTTGACTATCACAAATCTTCTTTTTCATTTACTTTCCTGGGTTTTGCCTAAATATCATATCACTTGTAAGCGTAATGCATAAATTTACAAAACAATTCACTCATTTATTTTGTAGTTCTCCTGACAGACAAAATTACAGACTATTTGCATATAAATTTCTAGTTAAAAAGAGGTTTACACTAAGAATGAAATGTTTACTATAGTTTCATACTTTTACTTTTACTTTAGTGGATTATACTCGATTGCCGGCTAGCTAGTGGTTTTGGGTAGTCATACAAAAATAATTTCTATGTAAAAAGTAACGTGATGATTCACTTTTTTTTCCCCCAACTATGAATAGCTTAAAAATGACCTCAGAATCATTATAGATATTACTCATGTTTGCCTTTTGTGTTGTAATTTACTTAATTTACAGCTTATGACATTGGTCTGTAGAAAGGACTATCTAAAATTGAAATGCCAGATCACAGAATTACTTAAACCATTTATTGAAGATAAGTAAAAAACAGTGGTTTCTGCACATGTACAAACATTTTCTCAAGTTGAAACTCAGTGGCATAGGCTACATTGTGCCTGTGAACAATTTTTTCAGGGTTTTTGATAGAAGAGCTTTAGGGTTTTTCTATAGGGGAATTCAGCAGCGGAGGGCCCACTGACACTCACATGTGGCCTCAAGTGGCCAGATGTTCTCTGTGTAGCCTGTTTCTCAGGTCAGTCTTCACCTAGAAATACAAGAACAACATACAGTGAACAATAAGCCTGAGGCCCAAGAACATGGAAGGCTCCCAACAGGTCCAGACTCCCAAATCACTGTTCCAAGCTGTCCATCAAGGTATCCTGATACGGTTCCATTGCCTAAAAATGATAAACAAAAGCAAACTTATTTATTTTCTTTGTCTTCATTTATAGCAATTTGTACTAGCTATTCCAACACTTGCGTGGCTCATAAATCGGGTCCAGAGCTGTTCTCTGTTGTGTTTCTTGAACTCCTCTAGTTCTCTGGTTCCTCTCCTTCTCATGAATTGTACCCAAAACTGATAGTGCTGCATGATTATGCAGGTCTTGTTGTAGCTCGGACAGGAACAACCCAGGAGGCTGATTTACTCCTGCATCCTTGATTCTCCTCAGGACAGTCATTGTCACAGGGACCCAATAAAAGGACAGGGATTACACAGACAGTTAGGTCAATAAGTACTTGAACAGTGACACAATATTAATAATTTTGCCCTTGTACACCACCACAGCAGATTTGAAATGGAATAATCAAGACATGATGAAGTGCAGACTTTCAGCTTTAATTTAAAGGGTTGAACAGAAATATGGCATTACTGTTTAGGAATTTAAACAAGTTTTATACATTGTCACCCTATTTTGTAGAGGCTCAAAAGTCACTGGACAAACTATACAAAACATACACAACTATAATTATGAGGTTTATATTCAATATTTGGAGGAAAATCCTTTGCAGCCAGCACCAGTCCTGCATCCAGTCTGCCACCCAGCCGGTTCAGCCAGCCAAGCCCTCCATTCAGCCCTCACCTGGAGCCCCGTCATTCTCCAATCAAGCCATTCCCTCACCCCAGACTCATCATCCTGCACCTTAAGTAGAAATAAACATTCTTTGAACTGTTCAGCTGCCTCCACTTCTCATTTCTCTGCCTTTTGAGTCCACCATTCCTAACCTGTTACAGAACCCAGGGAGAACATCACCAAATTCTGAGTTTCCTCCCTTGAGATGCTCTGACTGCAGCTGCCTTTAGCTGCTGCTTGTTGGTGGGTCTTTGGGCCTTCAGTCTGGTCTTCAGCAAGTGAAAAGCAGCTCAGCTGGGTTTAGGTCTGGGGACTGACTTGGCCATTGAAGAAAATCCCACTTCTTTGCTTTCAGTAACTGTTGGGTTGCTTTCACAGTATGTTTGGGCCATTGTTCATCTGCACTGTGAAGCGCCGTCCTATCAGTTTTGTGGCATTTGGCTGAATCTGAGCAGATAGTATAGCCCTATAAAGATCAGAATTCATCCTGCTACTTCCATCAGCAGTCACATCATCAATAAACACTAGTGACTCAGTTCCACTGGCAGCCATACATGCCCATGCCATAACACTGCCTCCACCATGCTGGACAGATGATGTGCTCTGCTTTGGGTCATGAGTTGTTCCTTTCATTCTCCACACATTTGTCTTCCCATAATTCTGGTACAAGTTAATCTTTCTTTCATCTGTCCAGAGAACCTGTTCCAGAATCAGCCAGGCTTTTTTAGTTTTGTTTTTTGTTTTAGTTTTTTTTTTTTTTTTTCCAAAGTTTAATCTGGCCTTCTTGTTGAGTGACACCAGTGGTTTGCACCTTGCTGTATACCCTCTGTATATATTTTTCAGCAAAGATCTCTTGACTGTAGATTTGGACAATGACACACCTACCTTGAGTGTTTTTGACTTCCCTAGATGTTGTGAATGGGTTTTTCTTCAGCAGGGAAAGAATTGCTTCAGTCATCCACTTTAGATGTCTTCTGTGGTCTTCCAGGCCATTTGGTGTTGCTGAGCTCAACAGTGCACTACTTTTTCAGGATTGTTAGTTTGGCTTCTCCTAACGTTGTCACTATTGGTCTGATAGATTTTTTTTGTTTTGAGTCTAATGATGGCTAATGATGAATATTGTGCCACTGTTTAAATACTGATGGACTTAACTGTATTTTGTAAAAACAGTAGATAGTTAGAGATACTGAAATACATGCTATTAACATAGAATCTTCCCTGGAATTTAACAGCAAGAAAAACATTTTCCTTCTGGAAAAGTTTAGACAAGCAGGTAAGATGTGATAGCATGTTCACCTGCAGGCAGACTGCTGCCACAATCCTATATGTTGCAAGGAATGCATACAGCCCCTTGGCCAGTGGCACCTGTTGACCTCAGACTTCTCAGCCAAGGCTACCAGGACTACACATAGGCTGCCCTGGAGGTTCATTATGGAAGAGTTCAGTGACAGCCAGCGCGACAGCCACTTCCTAAGCAATATTTAATGAGTCATGAGATGAAAGCATAAGTAGGCACAGCATGTACTACTCATAGATGTCATGTAATTTTTGTTTTTCTTCCTGCATAACTTGCCTTCACTTTTAAATCAGCTAGGCCCAAGGACTGCACCACTGCTGTCAGAACAGCAGTCCTGTTGGCACTGTAGCAAAAATAGAGGTGGAGCTGCTGTAGGTGGTCCCTTAATATTGCCATGTAAGGTACAGTGGAAGAGGCATCTTCCACTGTTCCACTTCCTGCATGACAGGGCAAGCCAATGTACAATGGCCATAGAGGCCTGCTAGGGGAAGGCATCCTGCAGTTGCTTGGCCACCCCATTCAGTCTCCCCTCAGGTCAAAACAACATTACCTTCAGTTTTTAGGAGGTATTTGTGTTCCATCCTAATCAATCAGCCTTGTGTGCATACCAGTCATGACAACAGTTTCATCTGTTCCTGACCTATATACTTTTGACGTGGAAATGTCTTTTTTGGACAGAACATCTATGATGGTTGCTATGATGGTGTTTGCATTCCCATCAAGGATAGTGATCATCTGTTATATATAATTATGTTATTATAATTAGTCTAAGAACTGGCTGTAAAGATGCCCTTCTTTGTCTGTGTATCCGATGAAGATAGAGAGTGATAAAACATTCATATGGTACATCTTTTATGATATTTGCAAACTTTGTTCATTTGTTCTTTCTTCAGTCAAATTTGCTTTGCATGCAGATTAAGCCATCGATTAACAGAGACATCTGTGTTTTCATCTACCTCCAGTTCGATGGCTACAGATGCATGGATCTCCTCATCAATTATATGACGTGATAAGTAATTGGTATTCTTTCCAAGAAGTTTCGATTGAATATTACAAAACGGGTTCTGTTCAATGAAAAGAAAACACATCGTGGTAAATACAACTTTTACCTAAAGCTTTTTGAAGTAATCACACCCCAGTAGCTCTGCAAGGTCCAATGGAGCAGGGTAATTGGTGTGATGTGCCTGCTCTCTCTTTGTAATCTGATAAAGGCACTTAAAGCCTCCAATCACAGCCTCATCCTCCAGCACAACCACTCGTTCGAAGGCAACCAACACTGAGTTTGATCCTATGTAAAAGTATCATCATTCTGCTGCAAAATAAATTTTAAGATGTAAAACATACCAGGCCATATGTTGACACACCATTTACAATATTTAATATTGTAAATGGTGTGTTGCCCTCATTCATTACAGTCTACTGTAATGAATGAGGGCAAAACAGCACTTGCTCATGTGTTTTTTTCCCCCTCTTTCTATCCCCTTTTTGTGCTGTCAACCATAAGGTGAACATAACAGGTTAGGTTCAAGTTGTGGCCATAATCACAACATATTTGTTCAAATTAATTTAATGTCAGTGAAATTTTCTGCGTTTACTACAAAAAGCAAGTTTTTCCTGCAAACGATATTTACACCTCTATTTTTAAGGTGTTAAGATTTACCAAAAAAAAAAAAACAGAAGTTAGTTACATTATTAGGGTAGCAAGAGTCCCTGGGAAACGGAACAAATAGGAATGACACTGTTGCTGTCAACAGTGGGAAATGATGAACAGCAGTTAAACAGAGGCAGCAATTTTGTGAACTTGCTGACAGGCTGTTTAAGCAAATAGGCCTGAGCTGAATTAGATTTGTAATCATTCTCTCTACCATCACTGAAGCAATGCAGATAAACAATAAATGAATAAAAATAATAATGAAAAATACTAAAATAAATATTTAAATAGCCTAACTAATTTTAAAAAGGCTACAGCTTTGTGTCATGCTTTTACTATGGATCAGACCAAAGATATCTGACAACAAGAGCTACCAAGCGACGTGAACAAATACAAGTACAATTGATATTTATAGACACACACACACACACACACACACAAAACAAAAAAACTTTTTTGTTTGTAAAGAATTGAAATCTAACTGCATAAAATGAATTAAACCATCAGGATGAGAGGGATGGCACCAAACAACTGCAAACTCTGCCATCACATCTATTCTCCTCTGTTTGCTTGTTGTTACACCATCAAGGCTAGCTAACGCTCCACCATCTGATACCAGTGTTACTCCTGAGCTAAGCTAGCTGTGGCACCACCTGCGTACCTGTCCCTGTCACAAAGGAACTTGTCATAAACCTGGTTTATCTTGCCCAGCAGGACCGTCTGGATTCTGAGGCTCCCCAGAGAGTGCTGCTTTTCTGGTTTTAAGGAAAATTTTTCATATATCCATTGTTTCACTTTCAGTAGTGTGTCCTGACTCTACCTGTCAGCTGTGCCCATCACTCACTGGGCGGGGGTTGGGCCACAGTTACAGCAGCAGGCACTGTGGGTGAGACTAGACGAGACGAGAAGCAGCCCTGCGATGGGAAGGGAAAAACAAACCAAAAAAAAAAAGGTTGAAAATGCATCTTGAGATTGACAGTGCTTCTTGCATAAATTCTTTTGCGTCTCATACCAGTCACATCAAAGTCGACAGATGACACTGAGATGTCGCTTGACTCTGGCTCATCAGAGAGCACAGGTTCCTCCTCTTCCGAGCTACCAGTGTCCTTCGTTGCTGCTTCAACAGCCTCCCTCAGGGCCTTCATTCTTAACTCTCCTGTGGTGAATCCTGTCATCTTGTCTGGCAGAGCAACATAAAATTTCTCTGCTGTGCGAACATCACGGCACATGGCCTTCGCCACCTGCTCCCTCTGCTCCACTGTAATAAATGCTAATTGCTGCAAGAAAACTACACAAATGATGCACTCTGCTTACTAAATAGACATTTTTTTTTCATTGTAGCTATACCTTAAAACTTCATATCTTCCTTGCTTGAAGATGATTCTTTGTGAAAACAAAGAACAAACAAACGGGCCACAGCCTCATATGCACTAATACTGTCAGATTGAGCCACCCTTCAGTGACCATCTACCTGTCCTCTGGTGCAGAGCTCCCTGCTGGTGGATGACCGCCTTTCCCGTGACTTCTGCCTGCATCGTTTTCATCTTATACAGTATATTTGATAGATCATTTAGTTTTAATTTGACTTGCTTTTGGAAGGTGAGGTGGCATGCTCAAGGAACTGCATCACCCTGGTCATCATGTTTCTGAGAGTAGTGGGTGTGTATTCTTTGTTTGCCATGTACCATGGCCATCTTTAGATAAAAGTTAATCAGTAAGAACTCCTGAAAAAAAAAAAAAAACTTCCTCCATTTGTATGTGTTTTGTCGTGGCATGGAGGTTTGCATGTGGCTGTGATCCCAAGGATTCAAAAACCTAAAAAAGAAAAAATAATTTTGATTTGTAATCATCAAAACAATATAGTTAAAGGCAGACTATGCAGCTTCAAAGGCGAGGGCACACCACTTTGTTTACCAATGTAAAGAATAGGGCTGAGGAAGAATAAAACCCCTCAGTTTCATTATTTGAGCACTGGACGGTGGAGTTGGTAACCCATGGCACTAATGTAACACTTTTAAATGCCTCTTGAATCCAACATTTTCATATTAAATGTACACAAAAACAAAAACAGTGATGTGAAAAACTCCTGAGTACCTCATGAGTGCTACACTCGTGAGACGTTTACTCTATAAGTTGTATTCTTTGAGAATTAATTGGCATTCACCACTCGTCAAAACAAAGTGGTGTGTACTCCCCTTTGAAACTGCATGGTCTGCCTATAAGGATTACTTTGAATATCAAATGAATAGTTTAATTAATTAAAAGAGGGAACAAAAAGAATATCAGCTATGTATCAAATTACATAGCAAATGAATATGGGTCCACTTGGACCCATGTTGTGAATTCAGGGCCAACCTGGGCATTTTTTTAATGGATCAGCCTCAGCTAAAATAAAGCCAATCAAAATCTGATCCTTTGACTGTACTCTACTGTGTTTTGTCCACCTCTCTCTGCTACTGCTTTAACACTGCTCTTTATAACAGCTGCACTGTACAGTACAAACTACAGCACAAACTAAAGCACAAATTACAATGTGTGAAGGATGTGAAAAACTCTATGGGCCCACCAGTGAGTGACTGAGTTCTGACACTCAGCCAAAAATTGTCTGTGAAGGTGCTCCACTCTGAAACACCACTGTACAATCAGACTGAACTGAGTGTTTCTGTAGTTCTAACAAGGTGTGAGATGTCTTCACTATAGCTGATTGCATAATTTCCCCAAGTTAATCATTCATTCATATCAGTAATTCATCAACTTAACATTTTTGAACCAGCATCTTCAGTGTTTGGATCAAACAGCTTGTGTCACATTTAGTATCTGCAGCTGTTATTTCAATGTTTCAGATACATATTTAAGTAATACTTTGGCAAAGTATCATATTGGACTCAATATCAGCAGATAATATTAAGGGAGAGAAAAAAGCCTTGACTGGGACATCCAAATGGACAATTTTGTTGTTATCCTTGAATGCATATGTATGGTCTGATTTAGTATCATATGAAAATACTTACCTTGTATGCAGGAGAATGCAATTCATTTGTTCCTGACACTCTAATAATGCCAAAGACACCATGTTTGAGACATTACTATTGTTTAATCAGGTCTGCAGAACAAACAATTAGTAATTTTCATTCATCCAAGGCCTTGTGCTTGGATGAATTATTAATACAGGGCCAATCAAAATTATGAAAACTAAAATGGGACCTGGTATCAGGTACTACCACCTAATGGAAAAGCTCTCAAACCGAGAAGAGTCGAGTCAAGTAGGTACGAGTGGAAAAGCACCATAATATAATGGCCAAAAAAATCAACGAACTGATCCTGTGTATGTATCTGTATTACTGAAGGTTAGAACCTGAGTCACGGTTCCTGTTTGTTTGCATAGTTTTGTCAAAGTGATACTTTCAGGATTTTTTGCACCACTGATCTTGGCAATATCTAGAAGGAAATCAGACCCATGATAGCAGGTCAAAGCGCATGGTCTTGCAACTTAGTATATGTTCTCTCTAAGAAGCCCACTTTCCTGCTGTTTGCTGACGAGCAGATCCAATGTGTGCTGCATTGCCGGGGTCAAAAGCACAGGAACTTTTCTTTTCACTTTTCCTCCTATTTCTGTCTTCCTGAAATGCTGACAGAGTTTCTTCACTAGATCTGAGAGGGCTACATCCACATTTTCTTGTGGGTCTGATGGATTTTGAGATAAATGTGCAGAAAGGGGAATTTTTTACACCTCCCCAGCTGTTAAGACCAAGACACACCAAACCAGTGGAACAGATGGACACGTATGGACAGAGAAGCGTGGCATTTCAGAAAGCCACAGAACCAATCAGCACTGGCCCAACTATTCTCACTCCATGGTTGTGTGATTGCTGTTTTGTAGTGCAAATCGGCAGGCAGGACTGCAGACCTGTGGATGCAAGACCATGGTAGATGTCAAAGGACTTCAAAATGTAGGTCTCCAGCTGCTTTTCCTGATGGGGCCTGAAAAGCTGAATATTATCTATGTAGCTAACTGGCACTCAGTCCTCAGTTACCTTTTTTAGGAAGTAATGGGTCAGTATTGTGTAGTTGATATTAAAGTTTTTGGCAGTGTTTTATTCAATGCTTGCTTATTTTGACTTGCTTCAGAGCCAAGACCTATAATGTCTGGAGGCGTGCTGCCCCGTCTCTTTCTTTTGAAATTCCTGATCAGTCTGCCAGCAAAAAGAAGCAAAGCGAAACAAAACAAACATGAAAAGCTACTACACACATGTTCCACAACTGTTGCTAACTCTGGCTCAGAGCCTGGGCAAGATGGCCAAGAACCAACAGAAACCCAGTCTCACAGGAATTGTCTGCCTTCGTCAGCCGCACACATGAAGACACCAACTCTTTCCTCCTCACTTCTTTGTCCTCGGCCTGGCCCAAGTAGCCACAAGTAGCAGCTGTATGTTCCACTGCTCCTCTCCTGGCTGCAGAACAGCCTGCTCTGCTGCCTCAATGTAACTCAGCATGTCAATGACTTTAGTGTCCCTTTTCCTCTTGGTTGAAAAATAACAACAAAATTCACCACAGTCAGTACATATACACAGCACAATACCCAGTTTGAACAGCAGCACATGTCCTTAGCCCTCATCTGTAAATAACAAAGACACACTATAAATAAAGATACAAACAGGACAAGCCCTTTTGAACTTCAACCAGCAAAGGGAAAGGACGGCACTTCAGCTCATTAGTTCATTCTCTGCCTTTAAAATCGGTATAACCTTTTATAGGTAAATAATGAAAGTGCACTATAAACAGGGATACAAAAAGGACAAGCCCATTTAAGCCTCAACCAGTGAAGAGGGAGGATGGCAGTTTAACTCGTTAAACTGACTTTAAAAACAGTAAAAACCTTTTCAGTGGAATTACCACAAAAGGAGTACTGTTAATTAGTTATCCATTCAAACCTCAACCAGCGAAGAGGTAAGACAGCATTTTAGTTTCTTTCGCTTCTCATGCTTCTGTTACTCATTTTCATCTCAATACTTTGAATAGGATTGTTAACCCCCCTAATACAACATATTTTGATTTGAAACATAACAGATTTCTCAAACAAAAACTAAAATCAAAGTCAGTCAGTGCAGGGATTCAGAAATCTCATTTTTTTTTTTTTAAAAACTGAGTTTCAGAATAAAATCTCTCCCATTTCTGTCAATCTCATCTTTAGCCTGGACGCCCAGGCCCCAAAGGAGCAGCACATCCTCAGTCCTATCCTTAACTATCAGACTGCCCAGCTCATAGAACAGAAGGCAGCTCTTTTAACTCACGATACAAAAATAATATAAAAAAAACTCTGAAAACATTATCTACTGGTGATGTGCAGATTGCAGATGTTCTATTCCTAGAACATCTAAATAATGAAATCAAAACAATTCTGCATATCAGCCCTAATCTCTGTGAAACCACAGCAGGCAAAACACACTGGAACCCACCTACCACGCACAAAATAGCAAGGTACTGGCAACACATACTACAATAAAAATTTGTTTGCCATGGAATATTAGCTTGGATTTGATCCCGCCAGCTGGCTTCCACGGATGAGAGTGTCTGGTGTATAAATGGCTGAAACACTCCATGATTTCCTGGTGACTCTAGTGATGAAATGCTCCTTGCTTAAAACTTGTGCAAAATAGGAACAACCCAAAACGAAGGTAATAAAATCAAGCCAGTGACCACTAAAAGTAGTTTGCATTGACTATAAAACAAAAATATTCAAATTGCCATTGTTGGATTAGATTTCTTTTTGAAAACGCAACTTTAATGATCCTTTTTTTGTTTAAACACATGGCAGTGTTCTCGAAAATGTTTGTACACACTGGAGTGCAAAAACACATACGTCTTTGCGACATCAGAGGCCTGTATCACGAAGCGGGATTAAGGCGTTAGCCAGGGGCGGTGTTAGTGATTTGGAGGCCCCAGGCAAAGTCCAATATGAGGCCCTTCTCTATTTTGCTTAACGCAATCATAGCTCATGAACAAAACTGTTTGGAGGCAGTGTTAACAAAGCCTCAGACTTTAATGCCTTATAGAAATTAATTTAATACCTTTTAAGACTCTTTAATGACTTTTTATGCATACTATTTATAGAAATGAATTTAAGACATTTTATGACTCTTATGGACCTGCAGAACCCCTGTAAAGGCCACCCCAAATTCTAACTTAAGATTTTCAAATGACCTTCAGTCAATTAGAAGAAGACAACATGTCAAGAAATGAAGTATATTATCTTTAATTCTTTTAAGACAAAATTCATTAGTCTCTTTGGGTAAATGTTCAGCATCCATTTTCAACATCCTGTGTGTGTGTGTGTGTGTGTGTGTGTGTGTGTGTGCTTGTGCTTGTGTGTGTGTGACCTTCTGATTTAGGCTCTTGTCAGCTTTCTTTGATTGGTGATCACTGAATCAATGGTGGTACTTGATTTTAGTCTCTCCATGAGCTGGTGCCAGTTCTCCATATTTTCTATGTGCTCCTTGCTGTGCTCGTGAGTTTTCAGATGGACACTAATATTTTTCCAAGTCTTAAAGCCACTGCTGCCAAGCTGTGTGTCTTTTTTTCCAAAGACACGACAGCAAAATCAAAATACTGTGTCTGCATTCACAGAGTAGATTAGCCATTTCCTTGTAATTTTCTCCCCGTTTTTCATTGTCATCTCATAGTTTTCAGTTGTAAACCTTGGGATCTTGTCTCTATTTTTGGGGAACTTCATATTCCTTATTTGTATGGGACCTTTTTTTTTTACCATTTCAATTCTCTCTTTATCTGTCAATTTCGCGGGCCACAGTGCGGGGTCTTAACTAATAATGGCAGCGTCACTTACAAAATGCTGCTCTCGCTGGCGCTGCTCAGCCTCAGGTTGCATTGTGAATTAATGTTGCTGCCGCCGGGTGCTGATCTGGAGCGGTCCAAGTGGAGGTAGCAGGTGTCTGGGTGGTGGGCCTCTGCGTGTTAATTTCACTTTCCTTACACACTGTAACGTAAGTTGGTTGCACCCAACCAGCTAAGGCAGCAACGCCAGAAGCTGTAGTGACGTTAGGTGCCGGTGGGGTGGGCGCATCGTTAGCTAATGCTAGCCTTACTTCAGCTGTTGCTGTAACGTTAGTTACCATCTCTACCTGCTGGCTGCTCCCCTGTTGCTCTGGAGAATTTGGTTAACTTAGGCAAGCTTTCCTGAAACACTGTAGCCTCCTCCGCTTTCTTTTCTCATGTCCGCTTTGGAAATGCTTCATGGTCAAATACGTCACTAGGCTAGCTGCCTCTCTGCCCGCAGTGCTGAGTCGCATTGATGCTATGTCATGTGACTTGGCGCAAATGCAGCAAAGATAGCAGAGAGGTCAAGATGGAATAGTCCATTAAATCTGAAGTCGTGGTGATAATAAATATTGGCTAGTAAATGCATATTGTCGTTTTCTTTTTCTATTATAAATGGTTTGTAGTGACGAGTGTAAAAGTATTAAAAAAAAAATAAAAAATTACGAGGCCCCAGGCAATTGCCTACCTTTGCCTTATGGTAAACCGCCTATGGCGTTAGCGAGATAACTTCAGGCTCAACTCCGGATTTTCTGTATCACAAAGCTGGTTCACCTCTCATCGGGATAGGAAACCTATCCTGAACCTGTCGTGAAAGCTAGCCTGCTAGCTTTCAGGATAGCTGCTAGCTTGCTAGGATTGAATCCTACATAAAGCACTACCCCCTGGCCAAAGTATTTTTAGAGGCGTTTCACAACATTTTAGGGACATTTAAAATGGCACAATTAATTAGCTCTAAATATTTTTGGGGGGCAAATTATTCCTGGGTGAGAGAATGGGCCTGATTGACAGCTCGCTGATGCAAATGTGAAAAAGGATCATTTGTAGCCTTCATTCAAGAGGGCGAGTCGGCCTTTATATTTGCCTTTTGTCCCTGCTAAATTCTAACGCAGCTCAGTATCTGATTTTATTCAGGCTATCAACCTGATGTGCTGACATGATTGAACTGTGGCGTCAGCTTATAGCTTTATTTTATTATAGCCTGTATAACAGGCTATGATAAAAAGGCAAATGTACCAAATGCAGTGATGTTGTTGTGTTTAAGTTTTACTTGCTCCCACGTGCTTTTAACCCCTGAGGGGTCACACCTGGGGGAATTCAGCTATACCTGTCATACATGCAGCACATCTGTGCAGTGCAGTGAGTTCATAGGTTTCAGCGTCAGATGTGGACTTGAGCCATTGATGTGTAACTTACGCATTTATGCAGTCAGCAATTCGTTGCCAAGCATTCTGCCTTCTCTTTGCGGCAGCCACGGTGTTCAATTTAGTGTGTAAATTTTGTTTTTCCTGCTCATACTTTTCCAGTATGATATGCTACTCCTCCGCTGTGAAACACGCTGTGCGTTTTTCCTTGTCGCTCATGTTTGTGATTGGTCTGCTGCCTCGGAACCCGCCCCTTATACGTGCATGTTCACGGCTCTTGTTGAGACAAACCTGGATCGAGTGAGCGAGTCGATAACCAGCGTCATGATACTGGTTATCCCAGATCACCATGATCTCGATTTGTGTAGCCGGACAGGTCTGAGAAATCCAGGGAAACTGAGCTTGCTTCGTGATACAGGCCTCAGGTCTTCCAAGTCAGCTGCTAAACTGCACTGCATGCACATGCTATTTTCACTGAAATCCAAACCCACCAGACAAATTATAAACAAATCTTAATGTCCTGAAAAGAATATGTAGATGTGGCTGCTTCTTGCTTTTAAAACACAGCTGCTACAATACCACCAGTTTTGGCAAACTTTTCTTCCATGTTGACAGTTGTCAAGGTTATAATTGCACCATTACTCAGAAACTTGACTAGCACAACTTTGAGTTTTCAACTGCATCATCTGGCTTTGGATGGCATTAATGTATAACTTCATTTTTCCAGCATATACTGTAGCATGTAAATGACAAAAGGCACAAAAAGTAAATGACAAAAGGACAAAAGGCATTTTTTCTTATGTGCTTTACTTTAATTATTTGTCAGTCTACCAACAGACTGTCTCATTTTTTTTCAATTTCCACTGCCAATAGAGATTACAGTCTAATCCAGCCAAGCTCCCCGGGCAATCCCCTCCACAGCCGGCCAATGTCGACAACCAGTCCAAACGGAGGATACAAATGGGACTTTTAAAACAACAAAACAGAAAGGTGAGTTTAACAATCTTCTAATTTGGTAAACACATCTCAAATGTCAGCACATGGCTTGGATGACACTGTAAAAGCAGAAAATACGGCATTATGAAATAAATGAAAATGAGAGGGCACTCTGTGTCATCCTGGTCCTTTGACCAGGACCAGGTTTTGTGATGTTATGTGCATTTGGAAACTCTGGCTCTGTTTGTGCTATGCCCCACCGGTTATTACTCTCCCTTGAGGCCAATTGACCCAAAAAATTAATCACTTTCCTGGCCCATGAGCAGCCCTCCCACCAGGTTTCATGAACCATACATCCATCCAGCACTTTTTGAATCATCCTGCTGACATGTCAGATAGTGAAAGACATTTCTTGATAGGACATTTCTGTCATCAGAGAGAGCTGCTGAGCAGCAGGTGTTGGGCTTAATCCACGTCTGTGAGAAAAGCCCGGTAAGACTTTATACAAACAAGTTTTAAACTTCTCTTGTACACATTTCATGTATCCCCATCACAAACTTCATCCTCAACACAAACTAAGTTCTCACCAGCCAAGGAGGCTCTCATCCTGGCACGATGGCACTAACAGAACAGTCTGTTAATGTTCCATAAAGAAAAGGATAAAGACAAGAGTCGATGAGAACTGCTCCAGTGAGTCCAATAACGGTGGAAATTAATGATGTATGCTGTGTAAGACACTGACAGCAATCCTTGATAAGAGTGTCTGAGTAGCCTAATGTATTCTGATGCTGATTATTATTGCTTTGCTAATTACTCTGACGACATCCTCCATTACTATGATTTATGCTGTTAACAGAGGAGGAACAAAGACTCCGTCACATCTCAGCTAATTGAGATGTACAGTATCTCTTATCGAGTGCAGGTGTGCCAAAGCAAATGGCCTTTTGGGCAAAGCCTGCCTTGAAATATCTAACTTTTTGGTTAAGAGAGTAGACCTTAAAGAGCGCTGTTCACTAATTACATGCATCGCTGTTGTCAGCCATCTTTCTTTGTCACCTGAGTGTTTATCCCTCCTTTGATGCTGTCAGTTCAGGGGTGGCAGAAGTGAGCTTGTTACTCGAAGGTTGCCAGTTCCCAGATTTAGTGAGAAAACTTGGTAAAGAGTATAACTCAGTAACTACTGGAGCATTTCTGGCCAATATTTGATGACTGTGGCTGTACAGGGCAGGTGCGTCAGTAACTATGAATATGAAGTAGGACGCTGCTGAAAATGAAAATGCGTGCTCAGCTAAAAAATAAATAAATTCTATGGTCGGGAAAGTGCTCTATTGCTAATTTCAGATGTCCCCTAACTGATTTTGTACTGCAGCAAGAGCTGCCACCTCTGAATTCTGTTCCCTGTAATGAGTACTTATATTTCCTCTCGTTTGGGATTTACTGAAGGCACAGAAGGCGGGACTTCAGGTGTCTACTGACCAATCCCAGCAGGGGGTCACTCAGTCTTTTTCAGCGCCACCCAATCTGCAGCCTTTCTTCCAGGAGCAGGAGACCACTCTCACTGGAAAGGACGCTTTGTCACCTTCTTATCAAACTGTAAGCAGTCAGATGCCATGGTTAAATTTAAATTTTTATCATCCAATCATATTAGAACACGATTAGTGACAAAGCCAAAGCCAGATTTGGATGTATCACATGATAAAAATGTCACTGTAGATAGAGAATGTTGTTTGCCTGTCCCAGCTTACATTGTGATTGAGTCTGCCTATATGTGTAGGCCTCATAAACAACTTGTAAAAGTAATTAAATTAGTTAGTTTTTAGTGATGTGGTTTTAAGAAAAAACATGTACTGTACAGTATGCTTTTGTATTAGGGCTGCAGAGACAGAGGCTCATCTCTCAAATGAAAGTGTCTCACATAAGTATGTTTAGATATGAAAATTAAGTTTATCAGAAGAACCAACTACAGTTTTACTCTTCTGTCCTCAGCCCCAGGAGGAGGTGTGTCCTGGTTTGGACCACAATGCTTTATTCAGTCCTCTGTCTCCAGCTTCCATCAAAACAGCCACCTCATCACCTGGTGACAAGGTGGGGTGCACAGCATTCCTATTTGTACTATTGTATACCTGCTAATAAATGACTGTGTTTGTTGCATTTCATTCTCTAGGCTTTGTTGACCTCTGTCATGTCACTGTGTCAAAATCATTTGTATTATGTCACATTCCATCATGTCACCTCACATTACATGTTTTGTGATAAATCTGCACATACTTTGTCACATATTGTGCAATATAATACTGTATGATGCAGTGTGAATGAGTAAAGCATGGGCTTAGTCCAGGACTCAGGGTTCTTACTGCTCTGTGTTGTTCTCTGTCTGTCCACAGGACACTGAGCATATGGATGACATCTTTGACATTATCTTTCAGACTGGAGGTAAGAGACAATACAACAGTCTGTTCTGTTCTGTGCTATATAGAACCTGATTTCTGAAATCTATTCATTAAACTTTATCATTTTACATTGATAGCATTGTAATAATAGTCATGAGAATAATTGTTTTAATCCTTTGGCTAAAATTGAAACGTCTTTCTTTCCTCTCAGAAATCTCCAACTTCAAACCAGCACCAGATCCCCACCTGGACCATCTAAATCCCAGCTCCCCTGCTCCCTCCCCTCCTCCTTCCCCACTCCAGCTGGTGCTATCACCTCCTACCCAACCTAACATAGACGCCCCGCAGGCTGCACCCTCAGCACTGGGCAAACCACAGACCCCGGCCTCGACCACAGAGGCAAGACAACAGCCCAGCAACACAGAGAGCGGACGCCTGGAGGACTTCCTGGAAAGCACCACCGGCAAGCCTCTGCTGGGGGTGGAGCCTGGCGGCCCGCTGACTTTGATTGATGACCTCCACAGCCAAATGCTGAGCACCCCCAGCATCCTGGACCACCCCCCTTCTCCCATGGATACCTACGAGCTGGGCTACACAGCGGCTGATCCTCCTGGAGGCCTGGGCTTTGGGGAGCAGGGGCTGGACAGTATGGACTGGTTGGACCTCAGCATGGGTGAGGGGGCAAGTGAGGAGACTCCTGCCTTGGCCCCACTAGGCCCCCAAACACCCCCCAGTGTCTTTTCCACTGACTTCCTGGACAGTTCTGACCTGCAGATACACTGGGATTCCTGCCTATAGCCTAGGGCAGCCTTAAAGCGCATCCTACATAACACACTTTGCTTTGCACTTAGAGGCACGCTCACACGTGCACTAAAATCTCTATTTGAGGCTGATGTTTGATTATGAAGTACTCTGACTGTATTTTCTCACACACTGGTATGTTGAACCTAAGGGCACTTTGATCTTTATTACTCATTTAGATAGACATGCGAGGCAGGTCCTGTATCCATTCATCTAGCATGAGTTGTAACATTATTTGGGGTTTTGTGGATTTGGATTCAGAAGTTGACAAGGCACTATTAACTGAGCCATTTAGGCCTATTTGTTGCTCTCCTTTTACAGAAATCATATTTCCTGCATAATCGTCACCTTTTAACAGCAGAAGGGTATATCAATAATAAGAATGCAAACCCATTCTTAGCTGCATTTGTATATAGTGATAATCAATAATTAACCTCTTGAGGTAAAGAATATAGCAAGCCTAATAGCCAAAAGTGAAAGACAGTTATATCTTCACATCAGTTTTAGCAGCATAGTTGGTTATAGTGTAGTAGTTGTAGTTGGTTATAGACAGTTTGTGGAAAGTCTGATTGACAGTTTGAACACACAAATTAACTTTCATAAAAGTAACAGCTTAATGGATCTCACTGCTTCTCTTTATAGATTTTTGTCACATTGGTGACAGTTGTGATTTTTTTGTTTTTGCTCCTTAGCTGTCCTTGTTTTGGACTTTAAGTTTTGTTCTTGTGCAGGTTACAGCACTAAAACTTACTTGTGATACTTTGCAATGATAAAACTGAAATGATATGCCCTAATCACTGCTGTTGAAGGAATTTAGCCTTAATTATATGCTGTATATATAATTTTAGCCTTAAGATTACGTGTAATCTTACTCATTATTTTATATTCCCATCATTAACGGTGGTTTTTTGTGTGGTAGTTTATTACTAAGCAAATACAGCAGCATCACAAGCATATTTTACAAGAATTTCTAGAATCAGGCAATTAGCTCCATTGTGCCAGATAAGCTCAATCGCAGGCAGAAAACTTACTGAAGGATTTGGACTGATATTTGGGCTTTGTATTCTGATGCATATTAGTGCATCAAAAAATTACAGAGCTCACAAAATCAGTGTTACTCCTCGAAGGTTGGGTGAGGATTCTCCCTCGGCGGCTTCGGTGTTGCAGTCCAGTGAAAACAGCTCAGGCTGAGTACTGGAGGGCTGCAGAAGGAGCCCGAGTTAAAATTAGACAAGACCCTGCAGTGACTGAGCATCAACTTTTTAAGTATTTCAGTCTTTAAAACTCCAGAGCTAACTGTTCTTTTGTTTAGTTTCTTCATGTAAAATGGCACACAAAGCTAGACGGTGCCACAGTCAACATCGTAAGTGAAAGAGCACTTGAGGGGCGAAGTGGTTTTGAGATGTTTTGCTGTGGTCATTTTCTGCGCTTAGTTACTGAAGATTTACAGAGCTTCCAGGCGCAATCATGTGGAGAAAGTTGAATGAAAATGATTTTATTTTTTGCATAATTTATGCATGTTCATATTCATAACGAAATGTGTAATGTTTGGACATATTTCAACATGTCGTGGAACTCATGGTCTTAATTTTTGATGCAGTATTGCTACATTACATGGATGTACATTATGCAAGTCATGATATGATTTTGTAGCGTATTTATATTTCATGAGGGAATATCTTCCTTTTTTGAACAGTTATTATATCTTGGGAATGTGAACAGAACAGCAGTATCCAGTCATTACGTTACTATAGTTTTAAGGCCTGAACAGACGATGGGCTGCATTGCAAATGTGCCATTCACTTTGAATTGGAGCGGGGCGGCGAGCAGAATTTCGCCAGTGATGCTTTTCAACATTCAGCATTCGTGTGTTGCTGTCCAATCAGTGGAGGTGATCTATGGCGAAATCTGCTAAACGATTACGGTTTTCACGTTGCACCTCTTGAGAAGCGGAGAAAATTGTGTACCCACACAACTGGCCGCTGTGCGAAACCTTGCTGCTTACCGTCCGTTCAGGGCTTCAGGCGTACTCTAAGCTCACATTCACAGCGCTTTATGCTTCTCCATCAAAGCAACAGGTTTATTTAAACCATTTGGAAAATCATTTGGTATTGAAAACTGCGGTTTGTTTTGAAACTTACTCCCTCTCTGACACACATCCACACACACACCATGTACACAGAAGAGGGAAACAGCTTCACAGACGCTTGTCTAGTGTATTGGGATAAAACGTCCTGTTCATAAGGATTATATTTGTGTTATTGTGATTTTACTGTGCTGTACTGTATCAGTACCTTTGCCAATGGGGAAAAGAAACTTAATTTAAATCCTTTCCCCCTGTGAGATTTTGCAGTGCTGTAATATATCAGTATAGACACTGAAAATGTATGTGGTTATGTACTTTTGATTTTACTGCTACTTTTTTTTTCCATTTCAGGCAATGGAACACTCTGGTAGCACAAGTTTCTGTGTACTGTGACAAATTGTATTTCCGACAAAATGTCTGTAATCTGAATCCAAAACCCCCTTTTAGGAACCCTAGAGACTTATATGTTGCTGCAAACACACATCCATTAATTTTTGCACCGCTCACTTGCTTGAATTTTTATTTTCTCAATTTTCTGCTCATGTCATGACATACTGCATCATGCTGCTGTGATTATTTTTCATTATGATTGTTGTGATGACTTCGGAGAGATTTGCACTTATTTGCCTGGACTTCTAATATCCTCCAGAGGGCTATGTGATCATATCCAACTACAAAACAGCGTTTAACAACTTTGTCTGTATATTTTCAACAGATCAGGATACAAAAATGAATTGTCCGTTTACAGTGTGTCTGCTCAGTTTTAACCCGTGACCCTGCAGCTTCCTGCTATGTGCCTATTTGCAACCCATTCACCGAAGGCGATTGATGACAGGGATGCAAAATGGCACGACAGAAAGCAACCCAAAAAATTTCCAATATCCTTTTCTGTGGCAGACTATACCGTATATCATACACTGTGGTATTTAAAGACATTGGGTGAACTTTTGGCTTTATTATTTATCCTGTACAACTGCCTTGACTTTCTGACTTTATACTTACAGTGCTCTGGCTGGTTAAAGGAACACACTGACCCTTTGGAGAATAAGCCCTTTGATAAACGTGCTGCCCATGTCAAGTGAGCAAGTTAGCTTTGTATCATCTCGAAAGCATCTCAAATACCAAATACACCAATTGAAATTGCAATATTTTTTTTTCTTGCAGGATACTTAGTCAATCAAAGGTCTTATTTTCCATGAGGATTTTTTTTCGTTTTTTTTTTTTTATATAT
>OMLB01017705.1:50225-62661 GCA_900302555.1 Myripristis jacobus
TGGGTCAACCCACACACACACACACACACACACACACACATCTAAATCCAGTAACAGTGGGATGGGGCGAGGGAGAGTTTTGCCAACAGGGAGCCCAAAGTTATTCTGCTGATGCTTTGATGCATCTCAGCACAACAGTGGGGAGTCTGCAAGTGATGCACAAGTATGTCAGTGTTTGCAAACATGCACAGAGAAAAGCATGTATGCAAATATGCTCACACACATGAACAAACGCTAACCCGTGGAAAAAACATCCTGTCAACAGTCGGGATCGTATTTGTCCATCCAAAATATTGGTTGGTATTTGTGCACAGAATGTTCTTTGGTTGTTTGCAAGTCAAGACTAATTTATCTCCATTTATTCCCATTCATGTTTTTTAAAAAAATGTGAAAATCTGCTCAATCCTGCATCTCCAGTTTCTGTGAATTTTAGGGTTTAGGACCGATCTGCTGATTTATGTGTTAAAAAAGTTCCACAGCCTTTGGGGTGATGAAATCTTCTCAAAATGAATTAGATAAACTGAAAAATGCAGTCGTCAAGCAAAAACGTATTACTTCTTTGAATTACTCTCTTAATCTTGTACATTTGAATATTTTTTAAACCCTCTGCCATGTTTGTAAAGCACTTTGGGTCAACTCCTGTTGGTTTTAAAGATGCCATATAAATAAAGTGACTTGACTAAAAACAGGGCTGTTTTTCTTCTTTTCTGAGAAGCTGACACTCTGGAGATACATGGTTTTCACTGCATGGCAGTTAATAGCTTGGGAAGATACAGACTGAATCACTGTTGTGCGGTATCAACTGGCAGCGGAAATTGATACCACACAATGGCAAAACCAACATCAGGATGAAACGCTACGGATTGTTACTTTACTCTTAAGAAAAGAAACGTGACAGACAAGCCAACAAGCAGCCAGTTAGGCCTGCGTGCACACACAGAAAGGAGCTGATGGAAGTTTTGACAAGATGTGACAGTGACAGCTCTGATGTTCCTCCCTCACAGCACTCGTGTTATTCCAGATTAAAAAGCATGACATCTCCACGGCGGATGAGAGGGTGAAATTGAATCACGGTTAGCAAAGGGGGTGAAGAATACCTGCCCATTGCGATAAAATGTGACGGAAGCTGGAGGAATACAGATGTGGAGGAAGAGGAGGGGGAAGAGGAAGGGAGCGACTGTGGGATGTGAGGCTGGATGGGGGAGAAGAGAGAGGGTAATATACTTCATGTATTCTTGGTAAGATCCTTGAGGTCAAACCAGCCTCGCTATGGATGACAGAAAATATGCTAAATCTGGACCGCTCTGATGGAGACCTGCTGTGAAATGTTCATGCTGACACACACACACACACACACACACACACACAAACACACACACACACATTCAAGTGGCATATTTCAGCTCCAGCTGTGCACAGAGATAAGCACAGATAAAAAAAAACAAACATGTAAAGCCTGCCTGCAGGTGTACGGGCAAAATACATGGACAGTATGTGACGAACACAAACCATAACACACACATAGACACACACATGCTTTCTTCTATGTCTCTATTTCCCTCCATGCATTACTATATAGAATGTTATCCTGTGTTGATACTGCATGTTTATTATGTTTGTATTCTAGTGTCTCTCTATCGCTCTATCTATCTACATATATATTTATTATACATATATACACATGTATATCTACATTTAAATATTTTTTTAGTTTTTATTTACACGTGTATTAGTTATTAATTATATATCAGTGTAGCTCTGTATATAGTAATACATTACTATGAAATTGTATTCCATAAGGATGGATCAAGTCTGACAGTCTCTGCCACCCAGTCCATCAGGCACTGCCACATGGACATTAAAATCATCCAAACTGAAACTGAGGACATTTTGCTAGCCCTCACTTCTTTAAGAGGCTAATTTAAGGTAAGTAGATTTTAAAGTTTAAATTTTCTTTATGTTAAGTTTAGGGGTTAAAATCAGCATAGAGTAGACGGGTGGCCTGGGTTACAGAAATGAAAATCCCATTCATTTTGAGCATTTCCAACACTTAGATGGGTGTGAAACTCGCTTCGTTCAGTCATCAGAGCAAACAAGTAAGAACTGTATTAAAATAATTCAGGTTCATAGAAACAAGTCAAAGGTACATGACTGAATGCATGAGTGAATGAATGAGTGATTTCCATTTCATGTCATGACACACCAGTGGCCCATCCCACTCGGGATTACAAGACACCGACACAACAAAACAGTTCAGTGTCAACGTCCAATATCATCACCACACACAGCAAAAACCTTCCTGATTTACAATAAACATATTTCAATAGATACAAACTGATACTGTGCCTACATGTCCTCTTAATCAAAATAAAACGAGCACCACTAAACACCAACTGATATAAGAATAAGAATAAGAATAAGAATAAGAATAAGAATAAGAATAAGAATAAGAATAAGAATAAGAATAAGAATAAGAATAAGAATAGTAAATATCACATCCAGGCAGTGGCTCATCTGTACAATGCCATCTTTCTTTCAGCCCATGCTTTCTCAATAAAAGTCTGCAAACAAACATTTTTATGCTCAAACAACCACACTAATGTATCTGTATCTGAGCATAATTTCATTTACAGCAGCTTTATTACATAAAATTCATAAATCATGATAATCTGGGAAATACAACACAAAATGAGTTTCACTTTGAGTTTCAGTGACGCCACATAAGTATCAGAGACTGTCCTCCTCACCAGTGCCCACCCTTTGTCAGTATGGAGAGGGAATATTCCAGACCTAATCTGGCCACACAAAGATCTATTCCTCTTGGACAGATTATATTTCACATTGAATTGTTTCAGAATCTATGCTGCCTTCCTGATTGCAACCACCAATCTGGAACACAATATAATATTAAATACATTTTGTGGCTTCAGCCAACGTCTTAACCATACTGTAGTAATGGTCAGTGAGGTGCATGTTTACTGTAGTATTTAGTGCTCCTTCGACACAACACAAACCAACAGAAAAATGTGATTCCTCTGAAACAAATCTGAAACATTTAGAAGTGATGGCCAGAACATACTGTTATCTATTCAGGAGACTGATTCTGTGCTGAGAAATATTGTGGTTTTCATTCAAATTAAAACTCAAAATTGGGAAAGAGCTCCCTGAACCTGCAGCTCCATCTGCTCTGCGACTCTGTTGTCATGCCAGCGTCCACACAAGTGAAGTAATACAAATGTGTCCATGCACGCAGGTATGCCAATGCACAATAATGGCAGTCCCCTCTGCAGCAGGATGGAGTAGACTCTGAAGAACACAGTGTAGCTGCTGAGGTAAACGCTGACATCATGTCAATCCAACGAGCGGGGGAACAAAGAGAAGGCAGTTTTGAAATGAGAAACAGCGAGAGATAAGGTGTGAGGGGATGCAGGACGGGGAATTAAGGAAGAGGGGGTAGGAGGAAAGCTAGAGATAGGGTTTGAGCGTGTGTGTGTAGGAACATTTCAATTCCACCTGGACCAGAGAGCAGTGTTAGACAATACTGTTAAGATGGCAAGGAGAGAAGAAGAAAATTGAGAAAAGAGAGTCAGAAGGATGGAGAGAGGGGGGGATGGAGAATGAGAGAGAGAGAATGGGAAGGAACGAGAACAGAAATAGCAGTGGCCCATTATCATCACCTCTACCTGTCTGACTGTCGCACCTCTAATTACTGCTGCCAGACTGCTGCAAATAGACTGCCAAAGCTCACAATGAGGGGATCGTGTGTGTGCGTGTGTCAGCACGTGTGGATGAGTGCATGTCTGTGTGTGGGTTCGCATTTGCATGCATACTTATGCATGGATTCATGTGTGTCTGTTTGCTTGTTTGCGTGCGCACTTTTGGATTTTTGTGCATCCGTGCTCCTTTTTCTGCACGTGTGTGCATGTTTGTGTCATCATGTCTGCGTGCCCGAAATTCTTTGTGTTTGCCTGTGATTCTCTCTCTCTCTCTCTCTCTCTCTCTCTCTCTCTCTCTTTCTCTCTCTTTCTCTCTCTTTCTCTCTCTCTCTCTGTGTATGTGTGTGTGTGTGTGTGTGTGTATGTTGGGAGATTATACCTTTCCCGTTAACCACCTGGAGAGAGGCAGCCTGGTGAGAGAAGCTTAAGAAGCATCTAATCCTTGCCTTAATGTGACAGCAGCATTTCTCTGAAACTACCATCATTACTAAACTGTTGAGCCTTGCTGTGTGTGTGTGTGTGTGTGTGTGTGTGTGTGTGTTTAAGCAGACTGTAAGCAGACATGCACTCATACACACCCTTGAAGCCGGGCATTTTGCAGGAAGATACAGTAAGTGTGTGTTTATGTGTCTACTTAAGCACACTGTGAGCAGCCAATGTAGGTCAGGCGCCTTGCAAACTGAGTGCCTGACTGTTCTCTTACTTATGCTTGAGACTAAATGCTAGCAGGGAGATTAGAAAGAGACAGTGGCAGGCCACCCACACACACACACAAGCATGCACATACACATGCACACACACACACAGGGCCTTTTTTGAATCTAGGTCAGTCAAATGATAGAGACAGTACTGACCTTTACTACCACACACACATACACACACACACAGTACAGGTACAAAGAATGGAACTGGACATCAAAAGCAGACATCAATCAGATGTCATTTTTAGGTGCTGAACTAAAAACAACCACACACAGACTGTGTGCAAAATTAAAGGGACAATTCACCCATTGAAATATGAGATATTATTTCACTTCTCCTCTAGCTGTTGTTTAGGACAGTAGTGGTGCTGTCTTCCTCTCACTGTTACTGAGTGCTGGATACTGGCTGGATGCTCCAAATGCTAACTGTTGAGATGGACTTCCCCCCAGCAACCATTCTTAAAAATAAAAGCCTCAATCTATCAAATTCAATCATAATTAAATTGTAATCAGTGTCAAATGTCATCGTTCAATCAATCAAATGTTAAATTAAAAAAAGGTTGAGTTTGATGATGTGTGTCAGAATTTTTACAGCTCCAAAATGTGTATAATGGAGGAAAAGAAGAAGCTAGCCACAACATTATTTGTCTTACTGCCTACTTACTTCTCCAGAGTACTTTTAGTACTCTGGAGAAAGTCGTTATTTTTGTTCAGTGAAGAAAACAAATGATAGCAAATTCATGCAATCGACTCCCACATAGATTTTAAAAAATGAAACTATCCCTTTAATATGTGCATCTGTGCGTGTGCGTGTGTGTGTGTGTGTGTGTGTGAGAGAGAGAGAGATGGGTTTCACCAGTGCTTGTGTGGTTTTATGTCTACCTGCAGAGTCCTCTGTAGGAGATTCACAGCTCTTTATGCCTCCGTGTCCTCTCCATCAATCTCTCCCTCCCTCTGTAAACTGCAGAGGCAGCATCATATGGCCCTTGACAGCTTCCATACTTCTCTTTCCTCCTCAGCTCAGCAAAACTACTGAACCCTTGCCAGAGTGAAAGAGAGCGCAGGACAGAGAAGGACAGAGAGAGACGAGGGAGCGAGAAATCTCCACATCCAGAGTCTCGTCTGTTTCCTATGATGTGCAGTTTTCCTTCTCAGCATCTCTGTCAGGTTTACATGTTTGTTTGATCTCAACACGTCCATCTGCCGGTGTTTTTGTCCATCTTCTGTCTGTGTAGTCAGTACACTCGTCTTAATCAACTGTCTGTATCCACTTGGGTATGTAAGTATGCGTGCACGACTGTTTGTCTCGCTCCTGGCCTGCTTCATGCCTGTTCTTCCAGCACAGTAAATGTGTATATTTAGAGCTTCACCCCTTAGACCATAAGGCTTCACTGGGCAATTTTGCACACTGGAAGAAACAAAAGGCAGCATTAGTTAACTGGTAGAATTTGGAGCACTTTAATACCCATAAGTCATGTAAAATGATCTTAGCAAACTGATCACGGCTCAGACCTAAACGTCTTTTACTGCCACCAACACATTTAAGTAATTGTAAGTCCTTACTAATGTGATTTTTTTAAAAATGAAAAATTACTCTGCCAGGCAAATGCAAAAATGATGACAAGCAGATTACAGGCATTCAAAATTTGCCACCTCTCTCTCAGGTATTAGGCATAAAATGAAAGGAATAAGCATCGTAAAAAGTTATAGTAGGAAAATACCTGCATCCATGGCTGGTGCCCATGTTAAGCTTAAAATTAAGTACCGAGTTTTTGATGGTTCTTTTTGAAAAAATACATGATTTGCCTGTTTAAAAATTTGCACTTTGGTGAGGCATAGATGTAGTCCAAGCCTTTTGCACCATCCAGAGTGGATCAGAATAGAGCCTGCATAAAAATAATGACAACAATCATAATGATAATAATTATGTGCACAAATAGGGCAGAGCTACAGTGTCTAGACAAGATGCAACACTCTTTGCTGTTGGTGCCCCAGCAGAGAATTAGGATTTACGCTGACAAGACGGAAGTATTTTTATTTAAGAAAAAAAAAAAATCTTGCCTGGTGCAACTTTAAGTTTACAAAAACTGGGAGCAACCCAAACTTTACTATATTATTTAGATGAGCCTGCCTCCGGCTCCCTCTCTCTCCAGTTTACCCTGGTTAGAATGGCTGTATTCGCTTCTCCCTATCTGTCATGACAGGTCAGAGTTGTATGATCTATGACTCTGATGCAGGTGTTGCTGCCTGACCTGCCTTCTTTCAGCTGGAACAGGAGGCCTCCAAAACAGACGAAGCAGGACAACAGAGGAGGAAAGGGGGGCTAAGAGGTGGGAGGGGAGAGGAGGAGGTAAGGGTGAATGTGGACAGGAATAATAGGGAGTGGACAAAGCATGCAAGGAGGAAAAAAAGAGAGAAACAGGACGAGTATAATGAAGAAGAGTTGGGGAACTATGTTGAGTTCTTTGTCATTACTGCACAAAACTTTGAAGGATTTTGGGCACGTCCCTGAGAGGTAACCACAAAAGTTGATGGCACATGGAAATACTATAATGGGCAGTGATGGGGAAGCGACTGAACTTGATTTTTAAAACTCTTTTTTGGACTACAGTCAAGATACCCTTGTGATATAGTTATAGATACAGATCTGTTAACTTGTGGATTTAGAAAAAGTTCAAATTACTTTGTCAAATATGATTTGTGTTCATCTGAAATAAATTGCAAAGGGGTTTTACTGCATTTGGAATTGACACCCCGTATCATTGACCTGCCAGAAACCACAGTGTGGATATTCATACAAATCAAATAGCCAAATCAAAGTGCAAGGAAAGCTATATGCCTATGTCTATCACTCCTGCATTTTCACTGCATTTTCCCTGACGCCTGTCTTCCAGAGACAGGTGTGCCTCAACAATTGAAGAGATAAAAAATAAAAGCAAGCGCATAAGGGTAATATATAATATACTGCAAACTGCAGATAAGTAGCAGCTTAATTATGCAGCAAAACTCCTCCTCACCATTGATGCTGGGGAACATTTTGAATTAACCTTGTTTCAGTAGTTGTATTCTGTATATTATGCAACTTCATATTATATTATGTAAATACTGATTTTGTAATTTCTGAAAAATAAATACATAATTTGGTCACAAAAGAATTTTGAACTATGCTGACTTATGAAAGCAACAAAATATCTATTTTCTATGAGCAAGATGATCCACATGTATTTTTCATTTCCATGTCCCCACAAATTCTGATTTGGGACTTTTGAGTCAAGCTACAGTAAACATAAAGCTGTGTGTGTCCGTTTGTTTTCAGAGAAGGTAAACACAGGTGTTACTGATGACATTAATGAAATTTCTGTTCCATTTAGATCTAATAGAGCCCTAACAGAACAGAACAGAGCCTTAATTAGTATCATCAGTAACACCTGTTTTTACTCTACCGTTTCAAGTCAAAATAACTGCTGGGAAAAAAAAGAATCTTGTATCCCACACTGACATGAGTTACTGGCTGTTGAGAGAGCATTCTTTTTTTTTCTTTTTTTTTTGATGATACACTACATTTGCAGACCTCAGTTTCCATTGTTGATGGAATACATCTTTTTGTTCACTCAGTAATGTGTAATGTGTCCACTCCTTTGTGGACACATTACTGATCACACTGTTGATGAAGTTCTCCTTTGTTACTAGAACACTCACTTGAGCTGATGTAACATTCTCTTGGTTGATAGAATTGTCTCAGTTTAACATTCCTTTTATAAGGGAACGCTCCCTCATGAATCCCCTTGATTGACTGAACATTCCAGAATACTGCTTTGTTGAACTGACACAGTCTTTGTTGATTGCACTCTAACTTGTGCTAAGATCAGGTTCATTCTTTTAAAGGTACAACAAAGCCCCATAACAAGCAAGAACGAGCAGTACAAACAAAGAAAACGGTGAAAGAACACAGTTCATAGAACACTTCTTTCGATGATGGAACAATCCCTTTCACTGATGAAACACACCTATTCAATGATGAAACTAGCTTTGTTGGTGGAACACTCCTTTGTTGGTCAAATATTGCCTTTGCCAATGGAGCCTTGCCTTTTGTTCATGGATTCTTTTTGTTTGTTTGTAATGGAACTCTCTGTTTTTCTTGTTGGAATTCTCCATTTCCCTGATGGAACAATCTTTGGTTAGAAAACACTTCCTGTGAAAACAAAACTGGGAACGTCTTGTGGTTTACTGGGAAAAACCGTTGGGACTTCTTTGTTTCTAATTTGCAGAATTTTTTCGATTATGTACATGTTATGGATAATTACTTGTACATATTGTAAAGATTCTGTATATATTTATTGGTTGGATGTGAATTTTAATTATAGCTATTATGACCAGTGTAACTGGTTGAGTAGAACCTTCCATCAGGTCTGAAGAGATGGTGTACCTCACTGTAGGGCTTTGACTTCAGTGGCTATTAGATTTCCAAGTGAGGTACACTGATGTACCTTGTAATTATGTCATGGTCCTATACTGTTGGGGAGATATAAGACCCATACTTTTGAGTTAAAGTTATAAAAGGACACTTCCTTCCATAACATCACAGTTTCCTTGGGGCATACAAGATGGCATCTTTAATCTGAATACTGTTGTTAGGCTAGAAAAAAAGTGCAGTGCATCAGACTTACAGTATCAGAATTTTAATCACTTTAATCATTTTAACTGCTTCCCATGGGCTCAGTCAGTGAATACCATTTCCAGAATTAACACATAAGCTTTCTGAGGTTCTTACTAAATTTTCATGGCAGTCATATGTCCCCATCTGTCAGTCCCTGTCCACTGCTAAAAAACACTGAGACAATGACATCAAATAAATTCAGCCCTTAGTAACGATGTTCAAGTACACCAGTACGACCAGCAGCTGGATCAAAATTCTGTTTGCAGGGAACAGCCAAATGTCATCATGTTTTATTAAAACATGAATGCATTAAGGTCTTCCTATTTCTGCCTCCAGGGAAGCTCTGCTGCAAGAGCCACTGTGTTGATCCCGTCTGCATCTCTGGCCTTCATACTGCCTCCAGTGTGAAGACCACAACTGACTGGTAGTCTGTTAGATGCAGAATATTGAGAGACCCGAGATTTCACAAGAACAAATTTCAACTCTGGCCTTTCTTCAACTACTTCTTCAATTGCACAAAAACAGCACAGCCACCTCCTTTCCTCTAATCACTGTTTCACTCTTTCTGAATGCCTCTCTAGCTTAAAACTCCTCAGTGTAAATCTGTGGTTCTGCTGTATTACTTTGTATTCCAAACAAAGCATATTAGGATGCATTTATGATATTCCTAATGAGTACTCATCATGGCAGATATTATCTACCTTCTGTTTCAGGAACTTTCCATTCTGCATGATGACAATAAATGGAAGGTACAGTTCCTATCTTGTTCCTCACCCTCCCTGCTCTCGGTCCTGACTTACTCGTCGGCAGTGCAGGACGAAGATTTCTTGAGATTTCTCAGCTGTTCACAAGTGTAGGACAACAAGATGCCGTCCACATCCAGTTCCAATTGCAAAGCAGCAAAAGAAGTGAAAGTTATCATAGCAATAAAAACAAATGAGAAAGACGGTACTCAAAGGAATGCTTTTGAATGGTAAAAAAGCAATATAGACATATGATAGAAGAGACTGTGAGAGCTGCTATAGTAAACTCTAGGATCTGTCTTTAATAAACTAAGTTATTTTGTATGTCAGGGATAATCCATGGTGAGGTGACTGAAAAATTATGATAGCTGCAGAGGCAAAGAACACACTGATGCACAGCGGAGGGGGGTTCTGAGAGGTAGTCACCAGATATGCTGCTGTCGCCTGACTGGTAGGACATGCGTCGGTGTTAATCGACCTGCAAATACAGGAGTTCATTCAAAAAGTTCACGTGTTTACATGCCATGTGTGGTTACACAGTATGTGCTGTACTTTATGTGTAAACAAACATGATCCTAATGCATTTTACCAATTCATCTGTCTCACAGTAGCTTTCAGTTACTCTGTGTGTGTGCGTGTGTGTGTGTGTGTGTTTGTGTGTGTGTTGCTCAGTGATTCATATCCCTCTCAGTGTGATTAAGTTAATGTAAGCAGCAGGGAATAAGGTCAGCTTCATGCACACATAAACACACACACAGACATACATGCACACAGAACACATACATACAAACATGCAAGCAATACACTGAAATCTCACACACACATTCTTACACACTTACGTTCTTATCAATTCATTACCTAATCCCATCCCCTAAAGCCGACGTTTTCAATTGGTGGCCTGCAGCAGCGCAAACAACTTCCAAATGATATCAAGCTTGAAACAGAAAGGCTATTTTAATAACAGTTTTAACATTTTAATTGTAGTATTATCTTATAAAAGGTATTTGTCAATAGCAGTGTTATTGTGAAGCCTAAATAGATAGAGCACTGTGTAATTTAAAATCCACAAGCAATCAGGGAGCAAAACCAGCATGAGAAGGATATTCCGCCGATCGGGATATCTTTTACAAATCAACTTTTTCTCATGGGACACAATTCTGACTGCACCTTGTAGCTTTTCAAATTGTCTGGCTGTTAGTAGTAGGCAAGGGCTACACCAAAAATATGTCTCTGTCAACCCTGAAATGTAAATTTGACAATGAAAACTGCCTGCACTGGCAAATACTCCTTTATTTTACCACCATCTATAACACCAAACTAGCACGGTTACATTTTTATACTATACTAATTTATACTGTGTTATTTTTTTATACTATACTATTTTATTCTTTTTCAGCAATTTGTGATGTGCCTGGGTTAGGATATGCCCCTTTTTTTTGTTTTTGTTTTTGTTTTTGTTTTGCTTGAAAAGGGTGAAATAATACTTTTTTTTTAAAATTACATTTGCATTTGTTTAAAAGTTGTCATTTCCAAAAGCTAAAAAAAGTTTTAAATAGAATGCTGAAAATGTCTGGCCCATCTACATTTCCGGGTTCACGGGTTTCACTGTCTGCAATGTTCATATTAACTCTTATGGCCATTGCTCTGAGTATTTAAAGGTGTCCCTGCTTCACTTGACAATGAACACCTATATTCGGTTGATGTCATGGTCTGGGAAACCCAACTGAAAGCATTGCAAAATAGATGAATGGAGGCAAACTCAACTTTTCTTTGGAAAAAAATCAATGTACATCAAAATTATCTTTTCATGTCCTTCAGAGACAAGCAGAGCTGGAGGCGTAATTACCCACAAAGGGACAAATCAAAGACTACTGCAACTGGGTGGAGGAGTGCAGGAGTGAAGAGTGATGGTGATTACAGTAATAATGTTAGCTGATGTTTGCAGGCCAGCCCAGTCACCAGGACTGAATGTTGGCATTTTACGTTTCTGTAAACCAAGGATATGTTGAAATGTCATGTTTTCAGGTTTCGTGACATAGTGTAAAGTGAGTTAAAACTCTGTGTTAGGAGGTAGGTGGGGTGGTGGATGGCAACCAACAGGACTTTGCATCCACAGACTGGAGTTTGTTGACTAAAGTTAGCTTATGTTCAGTGGCTAAAATTAGTGATAATATTTATAACATTAACCATGACCTTTAACCAAGACCCTTTCCTAACCTTAACCATGTAGTTCTGACAGCTAATGAAGCAAAAAACAACAACAACAACAACAACAACAAAAAAAACAAAACAAGAAAGTGGCTAAAACAGCAAACAAAACTAATGTTAGCTGTTAAAAGTCACATGATAAGCTCTGCCACATTGGCTTTAAGTCTAAATGTTGATATGCAATGATTTTTTTGATCCTGAAACATTGACATTTCAGTGTATTTGTTGGTTTGCAGAAGCATAAAATGGCAATATTTTATTTTTCCTTATTCTATTTACGTTCTTATCAATTCATTACCTAATCCCATCCCCTAAAGCCGACGTTTTCAATTGGTGGCCTGCAGCAGCGCAAACAACTTCCAAATGATATCAAGCTTGAAACAGAAAGGCTATTTTAATAACAGTTTTAAC
>OMLB01017705.1:63342-91494 GCA_900302555.1 Myripristis jacobus
GTTTCAGCATGGGCATTTACTTTTTTTTTTTTTTTTTTTTTTTCAAAAACCCAATATAAAATATTAATCATGTGTAAAAAAAAAAGAGAAAAAAAAGGCATTTATCATTAGCAGGTCAGCTGTACCACTATAGCATCATCTTCCTGTTTTATACCTCATGCATTCCTTAATTGTCCATTTGATTTAGATCTGCCAGTCATAATAACTGTATATCATAATAACTGGAATATCCTCTTCCTCCTAACTCCTATTTCTTTTTACTCTCTCTTTTTAACAATTCTCTTTCTCTTTCTCGCTCTCTCTCTCTCTCTCTCGCTCTCTCTCTCTCTTGCCATTAATGCATCCTATATTCTCTTTCTTGTTCCTGGGTATGCAGGCTCTGTGGGCCTGCACAGGAAAGTTCACAGCTCACCCTTTGCAGCTTCTACAACAGTACACTGGAACTCTCAGAGAGGATTTTAGAAAGACGGATGAGGAATGAAGAGGAATGGGTCACTTGTAGTGATGAGAAAGAGATGAATGGAAGAGGGAAATGCAAACACACCATATTACATATCATGGTGCATAGCCCTACATAAGGCTGGATCTTTCTACAAAAAGGCATTTGACTATGCACACACAGACACACACACCTTTATACTCGTGTGCACCCAAGCAGATCAAAGTTTTCTCTTGCACAAACCACAGGTGGGTTTGCACAAATCAATAGTGAATGTTTTGTCGTCACTCCCACAATAATTTCACACACTGCTCTCATGACACTGGATCTGGGTGACAGCTAAAACAACTTTGCAAGCCTTCTTTAATATCTGTACCAGCTTGAAAACTGTCAGACTACAAGTTATTCTCTTCTTTTCCACAGCACCTTTTTTTTTTTTTTCAGCTACAATGGCATGTTATCACATCTGATATTAACAGATAGGGCCGCTGTCACCAGTCCTGTTCGACGCAGCCTTTTTAAATCCTTACGCTTTCCTTGGAGATAAGACAGAATACTGTCAGCGCTGGGAACAGTTAATTTGTGCAGGGAAAGAGCATTAGCGGCCCCTGTCTCAGTAATCAAACCAAGCACGACAAGAATCACACCGCTTCTTCATGGTGAAATCACTTATTGGGAAATTGAGCTGAAATATTATCGAGAGAGGTGGCTGAATTGTATTTCACAAAACCTTTCCTGCCACATGAAAGAGAAACATATCTAAATAGAGATTAGGAGAGTTAAAATGTATTACTGCCTGACTTGGCTTATCAGAATTAAATAAGGATGCATGTCCGTGATTAAGTTGTGTCTGTAGTGATGAATATTAAATATTAGACTGCATGTAATGGCATCATGTGAGTCTAAGAGGAGGAGAAAAGGAGAAGAACATCATGAAAAGCCGAACAACTGCTGTCCTGTTCTTACCGTCCATGTGTTTTAATTCTTTTCAATTTCCTTCAATGTCCATATTTTAAAATGAAGAGTGATTGTTTCAGAAAGAATCTGGTGAGGGAAATATATCATTGTTGCAGCGTCTGGATTGAGTTTTAAGGCACACTAAGCACAGGAGTGTGGTTCTGTGTTGCCAAGTCCCACCATGCATTTTGTCTTGTGCCCAGATCTGGCTCCCATGGTGTCCTCTCTCATTCCAAAACCAAGCCATTTGCTGCACTTTCTGAACGTCTCATTCATTTTCATACTGAAAGCAGGCGTGCTTCTTGTTCCTCTTCCTGTGGGCAAAATGCTGCTACACCCCTTACCCAGCGTTCTGGTTATATTGGAAAGTTACTGCCACCTGACTAACATGGGCTAAGGTCTGGTTTAAGCCTTTCAGTATGCAGGTTTTTGCCTTTAGTCATCTTATTTTTAACGGAAATATGGATGCAGCCACTTAACATGTTTTTTTTGTGTGTGTTGTGTGTGTTGTGTGTGTGTGTGTGTGTGTGTGTGTGTGTGTCTGTGTGTGGGCCAGGCACTTTCTGTCATTGACTAGCTGACTCACTTTTCCCCACAGTGGCTAACACAACAACTGATCAGTAAGTGAAGTACTGTTTACAGGCGGGTACAGGAAGTACATTGCAGGTCCCACCGTCCTCTCTCTGGGTTGATCAACACTCCTGCTTCAACACTCACTTTGGTGAGCTGTCTACCTTGAAATCAAACCTGTGGATGAGAAATGTGAAACATCACTGAGATGGGCCAATAATGGCAACTATATAGACTCAACCATCAAATTATGTGTTTATTGCACATATTTATTAGGACCGGGACAACATGCTTATCTCCCGATTCAATACTACAATATACGGGTGCCGATTTGAGATGAGTTGCCATTCTACATGTACTCTGTTTGATTTTTTTTTTTTTTTTTTTTTAGCACTAGACCATAGGGAAGAGTTGAATCATACACTTCTAGAAACTGTATATCATGAGTCATATTTGCCAGCACAATGCATATCAAGTAATTAAGTATTTAAGCACTTAAGTATTGCGATTCTACAAGTATTGCAATTCAATATTACAATATATTGGATTTTTTTTTATTGATTTAGGAATCAAAATATCAATTTTAAAAATTGGGGGAAAAAAAGAATTGCAGTACCTCAGTGAATCTTTTTATCCCCCACCCCTAATATTTATCAATACAGTCTAAATGTTCTCCCTCAAGTTAACCTTCCACAATTTTGCACAGTGTTCCTTTAAAGTTGTAAATTATGTAAGCTCAGTCAATTTTTTTGTGAGAAAATTATAACCTGTTCCAGTTTTGCAGTTTTGCCAAACAATCCTCTAAGAGTTGAATGTATGATGTGGCAGCTTACCTATTATTTCCTCCGATGATATGGTTAATTGTTTGGGCCCGCTGATGTAAATAGAAATTCTGATACACTAATTATAACAATCAGTGGGAATGTTCAATATAGTGGCACCATTTACCTTCCTAGTGCATGAGCACAATAGGGACACTGGAGAGAGGCTGTCTGCGTGGTTTGGCAGCAGTGAATTTATTTCCAATACATGCGTCAGCAGAGGAGGGGGTATGTGCCAGGCCGCCTGCTGATAGCAGGCACACAGTGTCATGCCCACAAGAGATACACAGATTATGTGAATACAGAGCTGGCAGTGATACTGCAAATCAGCACACAGCCGTGTTTCATTTGTTTTGGTTTCCGTGGAGAATTTTGGTGTTACGTCACACACTTCTTGTGTTTCGGCGGTTTTGAATCAAATTAGGGATTCACATAAACAGAATGTTTATCAGTAAATGTAGTGTAAAACATGCACATGAGTATACAGCAGGCAAATATCAAACTGAGACTTTTAGGGGGGAAATGCCTGAAACCACCAAGACAGTCTGTTTGTCTACAAGAGAAGACCATATAGACGTGTGTGTGTGTGTTTGTGTGTTTGTGTGTTGGAATCCCCAATCAGCATCTCTGATCACAGTCGGTTCTCACAGCCCTCCTTACGGCAATAAAACAAACATTTCTTGTTCCCATGATGCCTTGCTGTTTGAAATAACCGACAGTTACGCCTAAAATGTTCTTCTCCCCCTCTCTCTCTCTCTGCTTGTTATCCTGATTATCAGTACAGCATCAGAACATCACAAATAGTGGCCTGAAAACTGCCACTGCCATGTTATAAATGAGGGAGACTGTGCCTACAAGCAAAGAGCTAGAACATGATGACAAAAAAAAACAAAACAAAAAAAAGAAAAAACAGAATATGCAACATACAAAAGCAATGTATTTTCAAGACTGGAGGATACACAAAAAAGGCAACTCTGTGTACACTTTAAACCACTGCTATTTTTACTCCACCCTGATCAATGTGGATATAGTAAAGCTGCAGAGTGGAGTGCAGTAAAGCAAAGGGGACATGCATTTTGCCCTAAATACATGTCAAAATATGCAAAGAGTACATCCATTCACAGGCTTGGATTCCATTTTAGATCGGGTGTTTTCACTCCATGGCTCCATGATTTTAACAGAGAAGATCTCAATCAATTAATCAGTGCATCAGTCAATAGATCAACTTTTATTGTCTCAAGAGGAACATTGGCAGACACAGCCAGCCCCAGCAATGTGTTAATATCTACTTACAGACCCGGGTCACATAATTATTTGACCTGGGTCATCTCGGTGGGTTTGCCTTTTAAGCACAGTTGCAAAATGTGCTGCAAAATTTAAAAAAAAAGTGTGGTCACAATTTAACTGGACTGTCCAATGGTAATGTAATAGCTGATTCAAGAAGTGTTTGAAAATATTATCTGACCCGAGTGTGATAACTACTCACCACATGTATGAATACCATGGTGAGTATTGTAGGCGAAGTGGGTTCGTAGTTAATTAGGGAACGTCAGTCTTGCGGCTGTATTTGTTGCACGCTGACATGATGTTTTCCGTTTGGTCCTTCGTGCTGTTGCCAAATTGTCATGGCTTTGTAGCCTCATGCGGCCCGTATTGACAGTTCATTTCAATCATCATTGGAGGAGTTTCTCAAGCACGAAGAAGCAATTGTTGAAAATTACAGAGCATTATGATATCGATGATAAATGGCTTAAAGAAAATGTGAAGCCATTAGTAGCTGGAAGTCTTAATTATTAAGATACTGGATGATATCACAGATACAAATTGAAACTGGAGCACATTTAGCCTGCATCCACTCACTGGCACTACTGATAGACAGACTGACCTACCTATAATTCTGTTGTTGTTTTAATTAGTATTTGTCCTTAGCTGGCCTTAATTCTTTCGAGTGTGTTTTTCACACAGGCTGGGTTGTGACCATTTTAAGTCAGCATCATGAGGACTAATGTTTTCACACACACACACACACACATACACACACACACATATGCACACACACACACATACACACACAAGCCCAACAGACAAAGAGTCGACAGACACACACACACAAAATGCTAATGACATGGGGCTGAAATCGATGGACATTGACAGGCGACTGGACACTAAAACTAAGCACACACGCATCCTTCCACACACACACACACACGCATCCTCCCACACACATGCGCACACACACACACACACACACACACGTACACACACACTGCATATGCCAATGCGGCATACAGACGGAAAAAATGCTGACACAGTGTGCGGTAGTGGGGAAGCGTGATAATGGGGCAGAGAGGCCGAGCGTGGAGCAAACGAGGAAACACTCATCAAAGCTATTAGCATCAAGCGTGACCCAATTGGCTGCTGTGACGGCAGGCTGAACTCAGTGCAACAGCAACAATCCTGTAAGAGCCCGCAGAAGCACGGGAGGAAACAGAGACGTTTGATCAGAGGCAAGGCAGATGGGAGCGGGGAAAAAGGTGGAGAGACGAAAAAGAGCGAGGAGTTCTTTGTTTGAGAAGATGAGAGATGGCAAAGCAAAAGGGGAAAGTGAGGAGGAGTTGTGTAATATGTTTGAGAGAGAAAAGGCATGGGAGAGACGGAATGAGTCAAGGAGTTGTATGTATGAGCGAGGTGGGACAGAGTGTGAGAGAGACGGGTGAGGTAAAATGCAGACGTGCTAAATTTAGCAGAGGAGCTATTGTTTCCTGGCTGGGGGTGGGTGGGGATGGAGCGACTGAGGGCTCGCCAAACCCCGCTTCCTCAGTAAACCTATCCAATCACTCAGCCACACACATGCACACAAAAACACACACAGAAAGCACACACAGTCACATACAACCAGACCCACACAAACACACACACAGCCATAAAAAAAATGACACATTCTCATTCCCTATCTTCGTCTCTATCTCCTCTCTCTCTCTCTCTCTCACACACACACACACACACACACATAAACACCGGCCGTTTTCAATTTGTGTGTCGGCTACCCTCTCTCCATTTTATGCCCAAGACCTGGCCGCCATCTCGGTCTCTTGGCTGGGACTCATCACATTATTATGGTCATTATTCAGGAGCTGACCTTATCAGCCAGTGATATATAGCTAACTCTGATACAGTGCTATTATCATCCGCTCCATTCACACATAGTTTGGCGGCCCAGCACCTCTGTATCTCTTCAGCCCTTATTTAATGAGGACGTTAAGAATGCATCTGTAGAGGCGGCTTGGAAGAGTAGTTGCAGGTGGCTGGGGCTTGTACACACACACACACACACACACACAGACACACACAGCCACCTGCAATCCGCCCTATGCTACCAGAGTCCTGAACTATTTGCAACTGAGCAGCTCGACTGGAGCAGCTGCAGGTTAAATGCTTTGATCAAGGTTCCTTGCATACATGCTTTGTTTCTTTTGTTATGCACCAGTATGATGATAATAATGAGAATGATAATCGTAATCATAGTTACCATAATAATCAGAACATTAATAATAGTAATATAGCTTATTGACACCACTGACTCCATTACATACATGGTAATATGGTTACACATATGCACACAGTGAAAAACGCACACATGTATGTATGCCATCATATACAGACGCATTCTATAAACAAAGTCCATCCAACCACAGCTACACACACACACACACACGCAGTCATCCATAAACACATAATCTCTACTTTCAAATCAGTAAAAATGTTGCTACATGCATAATCCCTGTTCAAAGCAATGAAGTAAAACTTATTTCATGTTTGATCCAAAAGGATTCATACTGGAATTCCCACCTGTGAATTTGATTTGCAATAGCGATGCGCGGTTTGCAGTTATGTTCGTGGATAATCTGTGGATCTGGCCGCTCGGATTCATAAAAATTAATTTTCTGATTAATAGTGGATGGGTTGCGGGTGGGTGAATTCAAATTTGAATTTATTAAATACTTGCAGCGATCCCTCCTCAGCAGTAACGATAACTGTGTCTCCCCATTAAGAGAGAGGCTGTGTGTTTCCACACGAGGCACAGCGGTGTAACTCCACTGATTATTAAATCTCCAGACACGCCGACAGAAACAGTCAGGATCGAATGTTCATTATGTGTTCTTATACACATCTTAAAGGTCACATACACAGTCCACATTCATACGGACAAATTGTTTGGAGTGAAGCAGTCATCCTCCTGATAAATCCCGAGCGCCATCAGAGCTGTTAAAAAAAAATTTTTTCAGAAGTTTTAGTTTAATTCTGTTTCCCCTGCAGAGTTTCCTCTGTCTTGTCAAGGTTGTAACTATAGTTTGTAGGGGAGGGTTAAGTTTTATTTAAAGGGCTATTTAGGTAATCAACAAAGAAACATAAAGTACCTGACACATAAACTTTGATAACAATTTTAGTTATAATAATTTTGTGGAAGTTTAAACTGCAGGGGTCAAATTGACCCCAAACATAAAAGATGTTCAAAAATGTGAACATAACAGGAGGGTTAAAGTAAATTGTTAAAGAAAAATGCACACATCAATACAACACACAATAAAGAAAAAAGAAAAAACGGGAAGCTCACACTGCTCGACAACATTTAAAAAGCAATATAGCCTATAGACATACTTAGAGGTGAAGTGAAATGTCCATGCCAATGCGGATCTGTAAATCTCAGAAAATAATTAATTCAGCTGCGTGGCGGGTAGATGATTTATGCATACATCAAGATTCAATGCCGTCAGAGCTGATCCATGCAGCACTAGTTTGCAGGTCTGTATGGAGCAGTTGCATCATCCATGAGGCCAGAAGCCCTGCCTGTAATTGAGACCGAACTTTCAGCCAGCATCAGTGGAAGCTGCATTATGCATCAGTCCTGCATCTGTTCTGCACTGGTACTGCGGCAGTTGTTGTAACCTATACGCTATGAAATGCTTATACTGGAAAACTGAATTGGTGTAAACTTATGTCCTTCAAATGATGTTTTACTGTAAAACTCAACTCTATCATTCTGATTTGGGCTGGAATAGCAGGGAGGCACCAACTTGTGACTGGATGCAATGCATTCTGATACGAGATCTTTACCACGTTCAACACCTTTTTGCAGCTAACTGCAAACATGAATATAAACTCAAGGCATAACATGGTCTCTGTCGTGTGTGTTAGCACTAAACAAGCCAAATGTGGAAGCTGTGTAAAAGTTGTGGAGATGTTGCACATGCAGCCTCATTAGCATTGATCAGGGGCAGTCGATGGCTGGGTGGCAGCTCTGTGCGGCTGAGCTGCAAACATGACTCCACACAGTCAGCTGGAAGAATCGATGGCTGGCACAGTCTGATGTTACATAACAGATGACAGATGACACGAGGAAGGCCTAGGTGTGTTGCCGAGGGCGGATTTGTGTAATTATCTCTATTTTCTTGTGAATTGCACTCCTCACTGTAGCTAGTAATATGTTGGTGATTAGCAGTGTCAGGCGGGGGCACAACTGAGCACAGATATGGAGGTGGAGAAGCATCTGATGAGACCACAAATGCCAACTTAACCCCATTAGCTTTCCCATATTTATATTCCTTGTTAGCAGGTTGAGATGTTGGCAGAGAGAGAGGCCAATAAGCTGTTAGACTGATTTGCTGACAATTTCGAAGAACACATTTTGGGAAGCCTGTTGACTTTTACCAAACTGTCTGTGATCCAGAAAAGGCAAATAAATAAAAACCGGTTGCACTTTTCCCACTTTCCCTCACCGTCAGCAGATTTGCCACACTATTTAAAGCTACAATAATGCAAGTTTTTGCCTAGAGGCAGGAAGTGTATTGTTACTCCTCCTCCTCACTGAGCTCACACCCAAACACTTGTCTCTCATGATGATGAGCTGTCTACAGTATCTCGCCTGCGGCTGAGATAACCAGAAGCCACACAGCCACCACAGGCGGTGAATAAGCAAATGGAGAACACAGCAAATCTGCAATTAAAAAAAAAAGACTGCTGAATTATGTTGATGTTTACCATGAATGTTTTGAAGGTCTGCCACATCTTTAGCTTCAATGTTTGCTCTGCTTCTCTGTGCTGTGGCTGCTAGTTTCACCTTGAGATGTGAAGCTAAAACCTGTGATCCATCAAAAACCAAAAACGAAAAAACAGTAAAACTGGCCTCTTTTCTATTTTTCCCCTTTTAAACCAAAGGCGAAAAATAAGAAAACAAACCCATTTTCTGTTTTTCCAATATTGAAAATCAAGTGCAACAAAGTGGAAAAAAAATGGCTTTTTGTTTTTTGTTTTGTTTGTTTGTTTATTTTTGATGGAAAGAGACAGACTTTAGTACCCCTGACTCCATAGCTTGTGCAGTGTGTTCTGCATCCTAAGATCTTTCCTGGGCGGCTTCCTGCAAACTCAGCATGTTGAATCGACAGCTTTCTGGTTGGCTGTTCGGCCTGAGCAAATCAGGGCATGAGAGGAGGAACAGAAATCCAATTGTTTTGCATTGTGGTATGGTGCTAACCAGCTAGCAAGAGCAAACAAAGGACCTTCAGGTTGACACATCCAGTGCCAGCCTCTCATATTCTCAGACATACTCTTGACTCACATAATGAAACCATTTGAGGAGAGTGGCCTGAAAATTAAGGGGTAAGGCTAGGTTGATTCTTTGAAATTCTGCAATCCTGAGGGTTTAGAGACTTTTTCGAGACTACTGCCCCCTCCTGGCATGGAGAATAATCTCTCCTCACACATGCACAGAACGTGCTGCATGTCGGCCGTCAGCTGTAGTCAGTGTGGTGTGTTCCTGGGCAGTTTTCAGCAGGTAAAGTGAGGCAATGCAAAGCAAATCTGACTGTTATGCTGAAGGCTGTTCGTGCCTCTATTTTCTGTTTAGATTTTTCTTTTGATATACTTGCAAATATGAAATGACACTGTACTCAAAACAGTCAAAGAACAAAGAAACAGAATGACAGAAAAACTTGGGTAATAGAAACTAAATGACAGCAACCCCATGGTTCGTATTGTCTTGTCACAATTTAAAGTTGTCTTGTTCTCCTCTTTGCTTTCATCCACCTCTGCTCTCATCTTTTCTTCTTCTCTTCTCTTCTCTTCTCTTCTCTTCTCTTCCCTGACCTCAGTTGGTTAACACTTGGAGGGCTGGAACGCCATCCTCCGCCTTTACATCTTCCTGGTTTCCATGGGGATGACTCCATGGTTACTAAGGGCCACCAATCACGTCTCAGCGTGAAGGGCAGAGGGTGCACTGCTTCCCCAGGTTGAGTCAGGAGGGACAGAGAAGGAAACAGAATGACGACAAATCCAACTCACTGACCCCAGCGTGGATGATGCTTCAGCTGCTTTTCCCACTGCAGGGCCAAGCGAGGGGCCAAAGAGAATAATCGTCAAGAAAGAAAAGGGAAAAAAAGAAAGAAAGAAAAGAAAAACACTAACACTGTTTGCATGGTTGAGATGGCTAAATTAGCTAAAGGCAAAATACTGCTGGTTAAGAGGGACCCGGAGATCAAGGTCAGTGAATCTTGCAGTGAGAGGGCCTAGGAAAATCTGAAAAATGCCAGAATAGAGCATATCCTGTAAAATCAAAGATAATGTTACTTGCATATAGTTCAAAGCAAGTGTTTGGGGAACTTGTCATCACTGAGATGTGTGGCATCCTTTCATGCCAAGACTTAAATTGTTGTGATCTTATTTCCCACATACCTTTGTTATGACAAATGGATGGCTCAGAAATGGCACATTTTATTATTGGTACATCATTGAAGAACAAACTAACAAATTATCTGACAACAAATGACAGTTGCAGACTCAACAGAGCATTGAGCATGTCTAGAGCTGTGATGGGTGCCTCCTATTTGTCCTTACGTCTCTAAACTGATGCCTGCACCGCTGTGTTTGTAATCCAGCTGAAGACAGAAAATCATTTCCACCTCACTACTGTTTTCAGGGATGGAGCCATCATTTTTTGTGAGGGGCACAAAATTGATTAAAAATGAATGAGCGAACAAATAAATAAAACACAGAAATGACCAGCTCCCAAGAACGACCGTCTCCAATTTGATTTTTAACAAGTACCAATGAAAATTGGAATTTGATTTGCATTTGCATGTGAAAAGACCATATATTACACACATAGAAGAAGTGATTATTTTCATTATCTATCAAAAGGCAACATTTTAAACTGATATTTCTTTGTCAAGAAAACACCATTTACAATTGATACAAATACATATTTGAGAAATGGCCATATGAAACTGGACTATATCTGATTATCTTCTCACCATTTGGTATGGTTGTCACACCACATATGCCATCCAAAAATTATCATGTATGCAACATCAACAAATACCTGATATTGACGGCATTAGTATAGTCTTCTATAACTTAAAAAAAAAAAAAAAATCCTTTGGATAGTACAACACATACTGGAGAGATTTTCAGATTTTTTTTTTTTGTTTTTCAGCAAAAACAACACCGGGCACACCACACCATCTGCAAAGCAAAATATTAAGCCAGCATTTTTACAAGACAGAAACACATCTGCATCTGAGAAGTTAACTGAACAAAGTGAAAGTGCAGTTAAAAGTAGTAAAAGTACAGTCAGAGGACAACTTGCAAACTACAGCCGTAATGGGAGAGCAGCAGTTTCACTTCTTTGAACAAAGTGTCGTCTATACATGTATTTCAGGTTGAACAGGTTTTACAATTGCAATTGGAGAATGTTTGGCATATTACAGACTTGGTGACTTGCACAGGATCAGATGCACACTGACTAAGGAGAAATAGCACTCTATTCAGCAGAAGCGTGGCATGCTTTTTACCTTAAAGTGACAGTTTGGATTCTTACCCATACAGTGGTATATGCTGCTCTATGTGAGTGTAATATATCCACCAAGTTAAACTCTTCCCTGTTACAAGAGCTTCACCAGTTCTGCTCGAAACTGAATGAAGTAGATAAAGCCCGGAAAACAGTGATCACGCAAAGCTGGAAAATTGTTTTTAAGGATGCACAACAAAACACGTGTGCTTTCACTATCGGCACTCTTTTCAGGCAGCTGGTTTCCACTATTTCCTGCTGTAGCACTGCAACTGTGTCACTTTGTAAACCACATATGGGAACACAGTGCTGCTGTCTGGTGGCACAGGGGCAGTGCTATGGAAGAAAACCATTCCGACATTTTGGAAATCAGCTGGCTGAAAAAAGCATGAAACAAAAACAAAAACAAAGTATTTGTGTGTTGCAGTACATCCTTCAAAGGGTGTAGGAACAAATACTGCTATGTACGTAGGAACAATCACTAAAGTTGTGTGGGAGAGGATTTCATTTTTTCTGCAGAACAATGAGCCTAAACATCAGAGCAGTGCCAGGCCTATATGAAGTCAAAGGAGGAGCAAATGGTCCATGATTTTCCTCCCATAGCCACTGCATCCACAATTAAAGGTCTGGGAATCTGAAAACTGCAATTTCCTCAGCAGCGGACTAACTGAAAACATATTTGCCTTCACAACCCTGAAAATATTTTGAAGTAAGTCTGACCACAAAAAGCAGTCAGGCCTGGCAGAGATCAGCTGGCTTCCCTCTGTCTGAACATCAGGTTTTCACTGGGCGGGCTTCTGAGGGGGAAGCAATACACACAGCCAAGTCCTAACAACCAATACAATAGTTTCTACCAGTAATATTTAATGCAGGACAGTGTTGGGTTCATCTTGTACGTAACCCTTATGTTTGCTTGTGCGAGACTACATGCATGGTCTGCCAACCATATGGAAGCATTCCTGGAAACTGGAAAGTTAAAAAATGCAGCCCAATGGATGAAAAACTCTGCTTTAAGTTTCGTCAATTCAAAGTCAATTCAGTGCAGTCAATTCTGTGTGTGTGTGTGTGTGTGTTTCTCTCTTTGTGTGTGTTTCTCTCTCTCGAGTTTGTTCACCCAAGTGGGTAGATGTAATTGAGGCTGTGGCTGCAGGGGCTATGTTACTGTGATCAGTGTATAACTCTGGTCATATGTTAATGTGCCATTGATGATGCTATACTGATGCAAGCGGAAGTTATGGATAAACTATGAATATTAATGAGTGAATGCCCACTCCCAGCCAGTCCAAACCAGCTTATATCTCCTGAAAATCAAACTGTGTTTTATTAAACAGAAATGGTGATAACTGTCTTTAAAACCAGGCAGACACATCAAGGAGGCATTCAGTTATCACATCGGAGGTTTACAGCCTTATCTAAATCAGTTTCCCAGGGCTTTAACAGTTGTGGGAGCATTTAAATAGGGAGAGGACAGAATATACTGTAACATCACAGGACACTCTCAGGAATGCTTGAAAAGAGAGTTGGAATAATTTGGATTCTCAAATTTGACAAAAACTGAGACAGACCAAATATGCTGGAAATGGAAGCCACTGGAAATGAAATGGCTTTTAAAAATGACTGAAAACACCAAATAGCCGCTCCTTCCTCTCTGCACTACTATTCAAATCCTTGGGAAAAAGAAATATTTTTGAAGACTTGAATCTCCTAAACTGTAGCTGGAATTTTATTGGTGAAAAAAAGACCCTCAAGGCAACAGTTTTTGGTGCAGGACCAATAAACTGAAAAGTGCAACAACAAAGAAGAAAATTATGGACCAATTTAGAGGCGCATTTCACACAAAATGCCTGATACAGCTGCAAGTATAAAGAGAACTCATAAATAACAGCAGGAGGTTTGCATTCCTTTCTTCTGAAGGTATGGCAAAGGGGATTCAGCGGCAAAAGGAAAGATAGCGAGGAAGAAAGAAACAAAAACGGGAAATGGATAGAAGGAAGGGGGCACAAAAAAGCATTTAATTGCTAAATAATGGGATAATGTTTGGACTGCAACAAACTGTAAAGCCTTATGGGACCTCTGCAGTGGCTCCTTATGGCGCTGCCTTTAAACTGCCTTCTCGACGCTAATTAATTCACATCCTGCTGCTAATTAATTTGCCACTGCTAATTAAACTGAAAGGCACCTTCTCTTCACCCAATCCCTACGTCTCCCGGTCCCCACAGCCCTCCACTCCTCTTCATGGTTTCTCTGGCTTTGTGTTTTAGTCTCCCTTGCCTCAGCAGCTCATACAACAAGCTGAGCGCTTGCTTTCCCCACAGTGTCTTCACGGCTGACAGCTGATGCTATTATTGTATTGTATGCCCCCAGCTAAAAGTGAAGCATCCTGGTATTTGTACCTTTAAATGGTTTCACCAACAGGGGGATTGTTAGCAGGATGTCAAATATAATCACTCTCCACATCCAAGCACCCCATACAGCTGACAGAACCCACGGCTCTAATGCAGACAATAAAAAGCAACGTACATTTTCTCACAATTATGCAATGGTGAAGTAATTAAGCGGCTTAACATTTTGATTTTTTTCATATTGTATGACAGTGGCACACATAGTCTGTATCAGCTGGTTGCAGCTCTTTAGTGAAGCTACATCATGCTTATTGAGTGAAATATTCAAACCCAAGATGCCATTGTTTTAGTGCTGCAGCATCACATCAAACAGAAAATACTCAGATGTCTTGTGCATCATTTTATACACATTTCCAAAAGCAGTCTTATTCCAAAACAGCTTTATTTGTCTCCCAGTGTGTAAATGATGGTAGTCACCAGAGTAAAATGTTGCCATTTTGCTTTTGTGCAGACTAACAAATACATCGAAATGTCAGTGTTTGTATACCAAAAATATGTTGCATCTCAACATTTAATCTTACAGCCAATGTGGTGAAGCCTGCATCAGTCATGTGTCATGTGACTATATGTTACCTAACGTTAGCCAGTGTTAGCTCATTAGCTACTTTAACTGCAAACTTCGTTTGCTTCATTTGCTTTGTTTGCCACCAAAACTACTTGGTTAAGCTTAGGGAAAGGTTTATTGTTATGGCTAAGGTTAGGAAAAGGTCATGGTTAACCTTTTGAAATGTAACGTTTGCAAATATCAGCTAATCGGGGTGGTGGAAAAAAAACAATACAGCATGGTATCGCAATATTTTGTGATATTTTTTGTATCAACAAAGTATCCATGCTACATTTTATGACAATGTTGGTCAGTCTGTCTGCTTAATAATCCCATTTTGCTGCAATAAAAATGACTGAAGTGAGATGAACAGCGTGAAAACTTTGTCGTATAAGATAAAACAGCTGTTGATGAAGTTTTCCCTCAGGAACATAATTTGCAGCTGAAAAAGGTAATAAATCGCAATGTATTGCAATATAAGTTATTACAATACTGAACATATTGCAAAATGTTTAAAACTGCAATAAAATCGTATCATGACTTAAGTATCATGATATGGTATTGTGGTGACTCTGGTGATTCCTGCCTCTAGCTGGCATCTGTCACTTAACAGGGGACGTGAACCTTTGAAAGCAAAGTCCTTGTGATTGTGCCCTACCTTCTAATGCATTGTTTTCACTCACTGTTTACTATGTCGCAAAACTTGAAAGCATACACATTTCTACATATCCTTGGTTTGCAGAAATTTTAAATGCCAACATTTATTGTCCTGGTGACTGGGCTGTGTTGGCTAGGATGGAGGGCAGGACACGCATGATGGCACAGGCTGGAGGTGGGCTGCATTAGGATAAGCTGAAGCAGGTAACTGACCGTTTAAAAAAGATAATGTTGGTAATGAAACGCATGATCATCAGATTCTCTGCATCTTCTCCTCAAAACTAAGGAACAGCACATGGAGAAGAAACATGTGCGTGACTGTTCCCGGCACTGGATCAATACTGACTCAGTATTTGTCAAGCAGAAAGCCCTAAAAACTCAAAAGGCTTTTCCAGTGACATGGTTAGTTAGTCTTGCTACAGTTATAAGGCAGATTTTAATGTCATTACCATGCTGTCAGCTTGCTTATGTTTGCTTCTCCTAGAAAAACCAAACTGTTATGAGGCATATATTTTTTATAATTCCTCTTGCACAGCTATGAGTGGGTGCACACAAACACAAATGAGCATAAACTGCAGATTATAGCTTTAAGGTCTTCAGATGACTCATAACCTGAATGGCAATTCATAACGTGCTTTCCTTTAATGCCAGCAAATTGTTTTGAAGGGCATCATTTGTGGATGTGTCAGCTTTAGAATGAAACTCAAATGACCATCTCTTATGAAATCGCTTACCATCTCCCAGAGAGAAGGAAAGTCTACACAGAAACTTCATTTTTCTTCCTCGACCATGAGCTGCACTTTGATGTACGGCCTGAGTTGCTACTGTGCCAGAAGTTGATTTATGAGTCAGAAGACAGATGTGTGGCGATGCTGTGTGATTCTGGCCTCGCTTGGATGAGCCCAGTATGAGTTCAGTCACCACGTGCACATGATGCCCTCATGACCCCTCCACAATAGCCCTGTCATGGAAATGCATTGCATGTCAATTTGACCAAGGTCCCATATTCTGCTCCTCCATATGGGAGCCTATGGGACTGCATGACAGTTCAATCTTACATGAACTGAATGAGCTGCTTTTCAAAAACATTCTGATCTTTTTATTTTTGTATTGTATGTGCTCACTACAAAATCAAGGCATGCAATGGTATTTTCTATTAATGTATTAGCAGTAATATTATTTTAGGATCGACTCAAATTTTAAATATCCCATTGCAAATGCAATTTTCTTTTTAATGTTCAGTAATTGCCTTATGTTATTAACTCATCTTAAATGCATTGTAAATCCATTCTTTATGCTCTAAATATTTTAAACCTGTCATATTTTATTAAAACTCAAAACACTGCAGCATTAAACAGGCAATTATAAGGACCATTACAACATAAGTTTCCCCTACTGTCCTACATCACTGCATGTTATTTACTGGTGCTTTTATCACATTATGAAATACATGCCTTTTCCTTTATTTTAGAGTTTTGAAAAGTATTTTCAAAGGTATTGTCTAAATGATACAAATGACTCCCTGTACAGCTGGCAGCTTAAAACTGTAAAATCGAGCTGTAGTTTCTATTTAATATTGTGGATTTTATCCGAGACAAGTGCCTTGCTCTGCTTTGCCTGTTGGCCTCACTCGGTTGTGATTGACAGAAGGGTCCTAGCCTGACGGCAGTGAGGCTTAGCTAATGGCTGAAAGATTTATTTTGGTGAAATGCAGATAATTGAGCATAGTGAATTTGAATTTTTTTGCTCTTTCTTTGTTTTCCCTGGTCCCATTTAAAAAACAGTGCTCTCTCCTCTCTGCTCACACAGTGTTCCTGTACCCTCATCATATTAATTACAGTGAATAGAACCTAAATAGAACCAAAATATAAATTCAAAGCTTGTATTAGCTCTCTAATGCAACTTTACTGAATGTGATTGTTGGCTTGATTAACAGTGAGGCACCCTTTTGACATGCGAGTTAAAAAATTCAACTGGAACAAATGAGACTAAGTTGTGTGGAGAAACTAATTAATATGAGTAAATAAGAGTACATTTAAAAAAGCACACATTATCAGTCCCGGTGACTACATAAAGAAATAACATTAAAAGGATGGAAAGCAAAAATGAGGCAAAAAAAAACTAAAAACAAAAACAAACAACATTCATGCTTTAATGAACCTATTTTGGCGCCCAGCAGAAATTTTAACACTAATGACAGAACTGAAAACTATGTGAGAAAACTGGGTGGGAAATAGGAGTGGCTCGAAATTCCAACAGGCAGCGCATTTTTGTTTAGCATGAGACCCAAAATGGCCTCAGAGAGCCAGAAATATGAGCACCTTATAACAGAATTGGAGTCATTGGTAGTAACAACCCTATCAACCTCCCACACATATGCATTTTGTTTATTTTAATATTATTCATTTTCCCTTTTCATTTCTCAAAATGGATGTTTGTCAAAAAAATGCACCAATAAAAACATTTTCTCATGAACCCTTTCCCTTTTTGACGTGTTCCTCTAGACTATACCGGTTGTGTTCGACCTCATTTTGACCCAAGAATGAGGCATAAAACAGCCATAGTTTGTTCACCCATGTAATTGGTGCGATATAACAGTTCTCAGTGGAACTTGCACGCTGAATCATCATCCAGGAGACGAGTGCAGTGCTTTAAATATCCATCCACTTACATCAATAGTGATTATGATTATGATCATAAAGCATCACGCTGCACTTGTGTTGGGCGACGATGTGATTACATTACCAGCGGCTCTGCGGAAGATAATGAAAGTCATACCCTATTGATTATGGGCGAGATAAAACCTCACAGAGGTGGTGTCGAATTTAAGGCTTCGGTATTTGGGAGAGAGAGAGAAAGAGGGTCAGAGAGAGAGAGAGGCCGAGTGAGTGAAAGAGCATGTGTGTGTGTGTGTGTGTATATGTGTGTGTGGGTGTGTGTGCGTGCATGTGTAAGAATCACAGACATTACAATGACCTTATGAGGGTCATTAATAATGATATGGCTCAAGGGGGTTAAGCACATGCTGTGTGTGTCTGTGTGTATGTGTGCGTGCGTGCGCGTGTGTGTAGGGGGGTTGTAAATGCATGACATGATGAGTTCACTACACACATTTGCTGTTTAATTTCCTGTGATCTATATTCAATAACATGACACGCATACTGTGTGTGTGAAAATTGTGAACACTGAAAGTCCTCCATATGCTGAAGAGAAATAGAAAAAAATGCTCAAACAAAATCTACAACATTTTTATCTATCTATCTATCTATCTATGGTACTGTAAAGGTAAATCTCCTATTATAAAACAGTCTCTGGTGTCTGTGATAACAGGAGATGATGCAGTCAACATAACAATTGTATTCTGTATTGTAATATTTCTTATGTTGAATTCTGTGTTCTAATACTGAGTCTTACACTATTATTAGTACACGGGCTGTGCTTTCAATACGAGTGATGGCATGTGATTTTATGTGTGATGGTAGTTTCATTCTAAAATTTCATTCCAAATGATGCTGTATAAAACAATTTGCTAGCATAAAAGCTAAGCACGTTATGAGTTGCCATTCCTTCAGTCCTGTGTGATACTTGGATACTTGTGGTTATGCTACATGGCATGACCTAAACCACTGGCATGCTTAAATTCCTAAACTAATTGAACAAATCTGCTATTTCTGCTGTTTCTGATGTAATTCAACTCATTTCAGAACTGTCTAGAATTGAGTTGCACTCTGTAGTCATAAATAGCGGAGGATTGATCCACTTTATTTAGGGATATCATCTCTGCTTACAAAAAAAAAAAAAGAAAGAAGAGAAAAGAAATCTCTAAAGTGGTGAACCTGCAAAAGGAACAAGAGTGATATGATCCCACAATATTGGCAGATTTGAAAACTCAATGCCTGACTTGTTAAGATGGGGGAAAAATTGTAGTGGGAGTGGATTCCCACACAAACCACACAGGCTGCTCAAACAGAGCCGAGCACACACATTCTTCATGTTACCTCGAATGTAATGAATTCCTAATGACTGGTGTGATCTAACACACATACACACACACGCGCGCAGTGTTTGCTCGCTTTATTTGGTGAACCAATATTGAATTCCACGGGGAGGCAGTGGGAGAGGGAGCCTCTCTGGGAGCGCTGATACTCATGCTGCCGACTCTATTTCACTTTGACTGGCAGATGCGGACTATTGTTTCTCATTGGTTTTATTTTCAGAGAATGGGGCGATCCTCTAGGGAAGCCTCAGCAGCAATTGCTCTATAAACCTTTAAGGGAACCCTGAGCATGAACAAGGTGCTTATTGGCTCCTTTTTGCATCTTAGATGAACCTGTGGTGAACCTCTCGCCTGAATCTTGAAGGAATTAAGTCAGGTTAGTGGAATCTGAATTAAGTCAGGTTAGTGGAATACTGAATGCAGAGAAGCACAGTGAAACATTTTGCTAACCTTTTTAAAGAACAGGACTCACATTTAGTGTCTTTCATTGCAGCCCTGCTACTTCTCTAATGCACAAAACCATGACAGACTAATTACAATATTTAATGACCAGCACTATTATGTCTATATACAGTACAAACCCTCATCTCAACTCTAATGGCCTTACAAGTCTTTTATCACCTGTGTCAATTTCATTTAATTATGCAGCTAAATATAAAATATTCAAAAACACCCTGTGCGGACTGATTTGTGGTTAAAATTCTTCTAGTTGCATTTGTCAGTAATGGGATCCCTGAACTGAATTTATTATTTTTGGAGACATTTTTGCAATGCTGCCGATCCCTCACTTTCTCTCGGGGAAAATTTAAAAAAGGAATTCAAAGGAAAGGGAACAATTAAACCACATTTGGTGAACAAGCCGTGTATTTGTACACAGACTCAAAGCAAAACAAAGGAGCATAAAACCGCCTTGAACTTGCATCGTGTTCATCCATCATTCACAAGCCCCGAGCTGCCCTGCAAGGCTGTGATTAGAGTGAAGCCTTTAAAGCCCTTACATGCTTTACCTGATGCTGAACCCCTGTTGTGGGTGTGGATGCCCTGTGCAATTTCACAAGTCCTCCTTTTCACTGCAAGCGTTGCATAAAATAGTAAAAATACTACTGTGCTATTGGTCTGCCCCTGGGATGTTTGGGGAATTTCTAAATACATGTTTTTCAGTTTTCAAGCGATGTGATGAAGGATCAGGGTGAATCTACGAGTCATATGAGAGTTTTGTTTCACAATTTTCATTAAAAAAAATACACAGCTTAAACCACAAAATGGAGCTGCAAAAGAGAATATAGGGATTTTCAAATGTTTTCATGTTCTGGATCCACAAGTTGACTTGATTTTTTGCATAAAGACACTGATATGAAAAAAATTGTATTTTGGTTTGCTTTAAATTGTTACAAGACCTGAGCAAACTCACTTGATTTCATGGGAAAAAAAGGTGATTAGCATAAACAAACAAAAAAGGAACATTAGTATAGAAAATTTAGCAAAGATTAAATTCTTGTGAAAGGCATTTTCATAAACATGTAATCTTCTGAAACCTGAGCAAATTCACCTGATTTCTGCCACAAACATGAGAAAAGGGTCATGTGCATATTATACAAAACAAAAGTCCACATTCAGATACATTTCAGGATTTAAATGTCATACTTCAACCACTGACAAACTGACTGAAAATGGTGAGATTAAAACATCATGATAAAATATATATGATTCCTAAGGAACTGAATCATAGTTTAGCTAAATTTTTCTTCATTTTGCTGGAAGTCCCGCAAGGACCCCTGGAGGTCCTCAGACCCCACTTTGAAAACCGCTGTTCTAAAGGAGCAGTGGCAGAGCGCTTTATCAAGCTGGACTCACCAACATTAGATTTTTTGCTTCTGTTGTTTCTTTGCGATCATTTGGTTAAAAACAATCATAAACTGGCTGGCCACTGATTATATTATCATTGGGTATTAGAGTTACAATTTTTCTAATACTTTATTTTTGCTGCCATTTCGAGCCATCGGTGTCCAGTGCAAGTTGACTGATTGATCCAGCTTTAACAATACATCAAATGAAAAAAATCAGTGAAAGAATTGAAACTGAAAGAGTGAAAGAGTCTGTAGCAGCACTAATTCAAGGTATCCGAGGTATGACACATGAAAGCAAGCAGACTTCCTCAGTGGCTATCAGTGTAGACATCAATAAAACCGCGACAGGATGAATTTCCACCAACCTAAAACTTTAAGTCAAAGGCCCAGCCAGGGACATTATTAAAGGAGATTTCGAGTTTAAGTCTGAATGTAAGATGGATTTCAACCTTAAGCCCCCTACAGAAAGAGGCACACTATATGTAGACATGTCTTCTGGAGTAGCTCACATAGGATCTACTTAGGATTTGCACACACACACACACACACACACACACACACACACACACACACCTCTTACACACTAATCAGCATGTCTTTCATCAGGACCTGCATGATAAGGTCCCGTCCTAAAACAGAGGATATCCTGTTCTGACCAGGAGCTTCCAGCTGTCTCGGTGGTTACTCCCACAATAATAGAACCTGATATGATTCTCAACGGTGGCGTGTAAAGGGACCCACAGATCGTAACCTTAACCGAGCCCAGGTGTAATGTAACAGCCATGGGGGGGTCAGATTCAAAAGGCTTGGCATAGGAAAGTTGTAGAGCAGGTCAGTTGTTGCCCCTTAATGAGGGCTCACTGTCACAGTGCACTGCAAAAAGTACCCATCCCCATTGGTCATTTAAGGTTATAATCAGTATGGAAACTCATATGTTCAACTAGGTTTTACATTTTTCCACTGGCAGTATCTGAGTTGTAGTAAAATCCTTGAAATAATGAGGCTGTATAGATCAATAGAGGACACACCCTCTGCCCCACTGTCTTTTCATTTGTTTCAGGAAGCAAAATGAGGTTATTAAGTTAAGTGCAAGTTTCTCTGACCACTAGATGGTATTTAAAGCAGCAGCGACTTTGTATGTAAACTCTTTGCAAGGCTACCTGCCCTCACACTCTGCAAAAACAACATACAGGCTATGTCATTGCAGTTCAGAGGCCAGATTAGGACACAATTTGCTGAGCTGCAGGCAAACAGCTAAGTTAAACCACTCACTAAAAGGAGCAAAGGGTAAGTCTCCCAGGTTACCAGCCTCATTTTGACATGCATTCAATTTAGCTGCCAAGTCATGCAAATTGATGAACGTCACATATCGAAACAAGAATGGGTTTCTTACCAAACTCTGTTTTTGACTCAGAACGTGACCTTTTTGGCTTCCCGCTTCCCTCAGTCGTGCTCAGTCTCTTAATGGATTGTTGTGAATTTTCAAGAATGGGAGGGGTAGAGTGGTTCTTTTAGGAGTTTGCTGCTTTTACACATCAGAATGTGTTTCCTCATCATGGGGAATAGTATGTAGCATGTGAAAAAAAGTTGAAGAAAGAGCTGAAAACAGTGACATGGCTGGAGTCTCAAGAAATCTCCACACAGGTTCTGAAATCGCATAGTGCATGATAAGACTCAAGTTGTTGTGTGCAATGTATTGTAACTTGAACTTAGCAGCTGGACATCATGTAAATAGTGCATGTCCTACATGTCCTACTGCAACATGAACTGACTACTGAATACAAAATCTGAGGCAATATGTCAACTTTTTCCTTCAGATTCAAACACAAAATGTCCTCCCCTGCTACATTGGAAGAAATCATTTTGATTTGAATTGTTTGTGAGCAGTGGAGATAATTATACATCACATCTAGAGATGAGCCAATTTCAGAGGCGCTTGGAAATTTGAAAGGGCCAGTGAGGTCACAGGCAGTGGGCTTTCATTTGATGGAGCCGAAAAGATTTGTATCTCTTCGCTGCGCTTCCAATCTGTGAAACATAATGTGATCAAGAACCATTTGCATCCCTCTTCCTGTTGCCATCTGTACTAATTGAACTCTCAAGGCCACCTAGTTTGGAAAATGGAAACAAAAGAAAACTGGATGAAATAAGACTGCACATCGCAGTGGTTTTGAAAAGATTTCTTACTTCAAAGCCGACTATCTGTGGGAAGAAAAAAAAATTATGGGCACCCTGTTGTCAGCATCAGAGATTTACTGGGACCACAAAATCACTTGTGGTTCTAATAAATCTCAGACGGACACAAAGTGCTGTTATCCTGGACAGTTATCTTTTGACATATCCTGGGCAAGTGCTCCTTTTAACAAAAAAAAAAAAGTGTGTGACTGGAAGAATTATACCAGTTTCACACATGACCAGGAGTAATTTTGCCTCTTGCAGCACTTTGTTGGAGGCTGGTAGTACAAAGAATTCATTTCAGAATAATTGGCAAATCAATTAAAACCGACGTGCCTCAGAACTCTCAGTGGTCATTAAGTTAATTGTTGATGTGTCTTGATGAAAGCAGATCTTGGTTTCCATATCCACATCTCGGAGACTAGACAGAAGCGTGCAAAGTATGCAATTCTCACTTGCAATTAAATCGCAAATTACACACACACACACACACACACGTACGACGGGCCCGTCTGAACTGAATTATGAATGGCGTTTCTGTCTTTGAATGAATATTTGAATGGATGCGATAAATTATTTTGGTTAATTTTGGAATATTGCGATGTTCAAAGTGAGAAGTCAGCTATTCGGCTTGAAAAACTTACTCCGGATTTCAGTCCTCTCAACAAAACAAGATTTGAAGACAGAGAGAGAGAGGAAAAAGACTGAGGAACCCGAGCACCACTGCAAGTCTCCGTGACTTGACTTTCTTTTTCAAGAACCTTAAGGGAGTCCTGACTTTGATACTGCTGGCTCAGCTTTTAGATTCGCTCAGTAAAATATCCTCTCTGAGGCAATTTGCTTTGCACTGTATGTCATGTATTTATACACCATAAAACATATGGGATTTTCTCCTCTTTACAGCCCCTCACAAGAGCCCAAAGATGTTTTTAGTCTGTGTGTTGCATGTACGTGATTATGGATTCTACGTGATGTGAGCTACCAAGTTGGAACGTGTTTCTATAAGTCTGATAAGATGATAAATATAGAACTGGATAAACAGCTGCAGGGATAAGCATGGGGAGATGTATGGTGATGTCATCAGCGGCCATGGAACAAATATGAGTCAGCCACCAGTTTAGGAGCCTCAGTGAGGAAAACATCAGCCCTCAACTAGACTTAATCCACTGAAGTGCACAAATCCAGCGTACACACACACACACACACACACACACACACACACACACACTCACACACACATACGTGCTGTGCAGTAAACCACAGCTGCACCTAAAGCACACAGATAACTTATGGTAAACAAGAGCTCACTTATGTACTGCTATATATGCTAATACATATGTGACTTATGTACTTCAGCATATTAGATATTTGCTTATATCACACAAACTGATTTAAGGGCTTCTCTCTCACACACACACACACACACACACACACACACTCATTCACACAACACTGAATTGCAATAAAGTGTTTACTGGATGTCACAAATGCATTTTGCATCACGTAACTTTAGTGGAAAGAGGGTGAGACCGGATGGGGTGTGGGGATGGCCCGGGGTGTCTCCTAGAGAGCCAGGTCCCTTTACTGCATGTTTATCCAGCTCTTTTTCTTTTTGTCTTTCATCATTCTCTTCTTTCTCGCTCGTCTTGATGGCTGTTCGTCTGTCTCTACTCATTCTCACTTTCCTGTCTTCTTCATCTCCCTCTTTGTCTTGCTCCATCTTAACCACTTCCACTTTTTCTTTGTTCACCTTTTTGCAACCTCTCTCTCTCTCTCTCTCTCTCTCACTCACTCTCTTTCACTGTCTCTCTCTCTCGCTGTCTCTCTGGCTGTCTGTTTCTGTCTCTGTCTCTCTCTCTCTCTCCGTGAGGCACAGTTGAGGACAGATCCCATCTCTGGCTGGCTGATTGAGTTACTGTGCCTGTCCCTGTTGACAGAGCATGGCTCAAACACTCACTGGCTGACACACACATGCACACACACACACACACACACACACACTGCATAGCTTTGCAGGGGAGTAGGACTGCATTAGGATGACACAGAGATAGACAACTGATAATGACATAGACCCTCGCAGAGAGGCAGCAGGCCAATCTGCTATTTAATATACATGACTACTGGCTGACTGGCTATGTTGCTGGCTAGCATCGTCCCTGCCTGGGCGTGTGGTCGGCTGGTCAGCTGACTGCTTGGCTTGTTCGTTTGGCTTGTGACAACCCGGGTGGTTGGCTGGAATCCTGATTTATATTATATTATCTCTTTATGCCACATGCAATCAGTGTTGCTGCAGTTTGTGCATCATCACCAAGCACACTAATATTTTCCCAACCAAAAAATCCAGCTCATCCAGGGGCCTTCCTCATTAAGAAAGTTTAACCCAAGCCTATATAGAGAGAGAAAGCTGAACCTCTGCCACTGACTGATGTAAGGCAGAGAAAAAGAGTGCAGTACAGTCTGGTTGCACAACCAATCATTTTTTTCACCTAAATGGTTCCAGATTTCATTCATCTAAGCACATAAAATATGTATCTTCTTAACCATTGTATGGTGATTTTTACCAATGCCTAGTAATAATAATAATAAAAAAATCTTAGCCTATAATTTCCCATTGACTGGTGTTCATTTGCCCCTGTTTACTGCAGTTCTATCTCTGTGTTCCCCCTGGAGCTGGCCTCAGATATTCTTGTGGGTGGAATATCTCCCTGTATAGATTATATCTGGTGTAACACAGCATGTCTTTAGGATAACTGTCTTCACAAAACCTGTCAATGGTAATGGTAGTGGCTAACCAGGCTTATTAAGTTGGTAATCAATCCTCTCTGTTAACTCAGGGTTTTATCACCCAGCTGTGAGTGCACATATTCAACATAACAATCACATGCCACATAAAAAGATCCACAGCAACCTATTTAAGATAATATGATACCATAGACAACTGTAGGGCAATTCTGTCCTTGCATGAGCAAAAGTAAATGATTCAGCAGAGACAGAATATAAGTATGCATGTAGAATGTAAAAATACTCAATAAAAATAGCAAAATATTAAACATTTATTGCATCTCTGATGTAAAAAAGCAGCAGAGAGCAGTATAGCTGCAGAGCTAATGGGGTCATGGTTGAGTTAAGTAATCACTAGCCCAAATACTACTGCTCCCGGTGATGATAAAAACTGCACCACCCATTTCTGGGAATTTGCACATTCGAGCACTTAATGTATATTGCATCTGAATGTTCATACCTGCTTATCAAAGTGATTTATGTGCTTTTGTGTTTCTTTTACTGATTTTATTGCAGTTGTGCCGTCTATGTTACCTTGCTGCAAGTTGAATTTCCCCTGGTGGGACAATGAAAGACTGAACTGGACTGAACTACAGACACTCCCTGATTGGCTGAAGGAACTGTTGGCTCATATTTGACTTGATATGTTGAACTGAGGCCACAAGTGTTTGAAAAAATCAGGACAAGTGGTCGTTGGCTGACTGCCTAGCTGGCAGATGGGCAGGTTGGTCAGGGTGATTGACAGGGAGGCTATCAGGGCGTTTGATTGGCTACCTTGCTGGCTGACAAACCACCTGTCATCAAGAGTTGGTTGGCCAACAGAACCAGTTGATAAGACTGCCTCATTTGTTCCTTCAGCTGTTCTCTGACTGACTGTTTGATTCACTTGCTAGCTGTTGACCTGCAGGGCGGCTGTTTTGCTGATAAACTGAGTATCCTGTTGACCATCTTCAACATAAATATCTGTTGTGGGTGGGTAGCTCACAGGACTGAATGGACTGATTATTAAATGATATGGTAAAATACAGAGAAAAGAAAGGAAAAAACAGGCTTGATGTGTTAAGATGAAGAAACAGAGATTAACAAATAACCTGGAGGGCAGGGCCGGCTCTAGCCATGTTGGTGCCCGAGGCGAAATTACTCCCTGGCGCCCCCCATCCTGCCACCCCCCACCCCCCATTACTGGGTGACAACCGGTAGTATGTTCGGCTCATTCACAGTGCCTCTATCCCGTGCACCTCATCCATGCCCCTATATTGCAGCACTTATGGTATAAAAAAACATGCCCCAAATCCATCACCAAGATTAAGGTGTCTTAAAAAATTACTGCTTTGGACTTATAGTTTCAATGTATATCATGAATTAACGCACAGTGAGGTCCGTGGCTGGGTAGGCTGGATCAGCCAGAGCTTAAATCGGATAGTACATCATGTATACAAAAATATATATTAAGTAGAACTCAATATTAAAACCACTGCAAAGTCAATCAAGTTGCCGCTGTCAATAATGTAGTTACTGACATCGGCGGATTATAGCGCGTACACAATCACTGCCAATTAATTATCTGAGACATACCTTCACCTGCATTTCTGCAGGATTTACAGCCCATGAGCTCCCAAAGACAAGATCAAAACAAGAAATCAGCTGAATCTCAACAACACAGGACTTCCAGCTCCAGTGCAGTCTATAAGAGCAACAATACATTATAAGCACTGCCCGCTCGCATCACACACCATTAAACCTCCAAGCACAACAAAGTCTGAAAAGCTATTGTGTCAGTCACATACGAGCACAACATATGAAGACTCTAACCAGAGAGAGAGAGAGAGAGAGAGAGAGAGAGAGAGAGAGAGAGAGGCTTTTAAATCTCCCTGTTAGCTTTTACCTTTTCGTTGTGTGCACTGATGTGGAGCCCGTGGCGCTCATCCAGCGCTGTGTCTGTGTCTGTTCCCAAAGGTGTTCAGGGCGATCTGAGAGCGGATTTGGGCTGTGGAAGTTTGGTGCTTCAGCAAAGCCCTCGGCAGGCTGTGCAGGTCGCAGCCTTCGGATTAAATTCTTGAAGTTAGGCGTTTTTCCCCTTAAATATCAAGTTAGAAAGTCTTTTCATGGGAAATCTCCAC
>OMLB01017706.1:170-50152 GCA_900302555.1 Myripristis jacobus
CATTTCTTTGACACGGCAAGCTTTGGGTTATTAGACAGCAAGCAGAGAGCTGCGTGTGTGTGTGTGTGTGTGTGTGTGTGTGTGTGTGTGTGTGTGACAGTGGAAAACAAACAGCGAGAGATGAAAGCAAGCCCAAAATGCATTTTACCTATTTGTGTGTTTTTATGTGAACAAATACATTAATCCCTGTGTATGATAATGAGCTTGCTGAGAACTTTATAGGCTGCTGCAGCATGTCAGTACATTCCCTCACCATGCACACACAGACACAGACAACACACACACACACACACACACACAGCCAAACATACACAGAGAAGAAAGCGAGGAGCACCAACATGGAAGCACAACATCTCCTCAGGCTATCAACATATCAACAGCCTTGGGAAACTGGAGTCTTAACAGGCTACCTGCCTCTCACTGCCCAGGGGGACTATTTATCACACCTCAACACTGCAGAGATCCTTTTGGGAGGGGAGAGGAGGAGAGGAGCAGAGAGGAGAGGAGAGGAGAGGAGAGGAGAGGAGAGGCAGACCTCCAGAAAAAAGGACCACAGGCAGGTGGGCTATTTGATGAGAAGAGGAAGGATGGGAGAAAACCGGAGAGAGACATAAGGTGAAATGCTGAGGTTCACTTCCACTGACAGTGTGTTCTGTTTTCTTCTCTGTGCCGGCTGCATGTTTTGCCTTGACTGCCTCAAGAATTAAAGAGAGGAGGCACAAAAGAATAAAATGAATAAGAATGGAAATGGCAGAGCAAGGGATATGAAATTGACAGAGAGAGAGAGAGAGAGAGAGAGAGAGAGTGCGTGAGGGAGGGAAAGAGAAATGCAGACACTAAGACATTTTCACATCTGATAAAAGAGCAGGGACATTCACAAAGCACAGAAGGTGCATACTAAACATCTCCATGTCTTTCTTTCTTTCTTTCGTTCTTTTCTTTCTGCTTCCTCTGTGTAATCATCTTATCTTCATCTTATTTTTGCTATACCTTTCTCTTTAACACTGTCCCTCCCTCTCTCTGCCTCTGGATTTATGTGTGCTCAGTGAGCAGGCCTACCATTCAGCTTGATACCAGGATTCCCGCAGGAATAGAAGAGAAAAACAGCACAGTTACAACTGTCAACCTAACTGAAAGGGCTATCGACAGACTCTCGCCATCTCTGCAAACTCAGAATAAGCAGACAGACAGACATACTCATTAGAAGCAGAGGAAGTGTTCCCCCCTTGGAGGACGAAGGAGCTGCAGAAAACAATGCTCTGTGGTATGATGTGACTGGAGTGACAGGACTGACTAAATAGGTCCAAAGTATAGCACACACACACACACACACACACACACACGCAGCTCTCTGCTTGCTGTCTAATAACCCAAAGCTTGCCGTGTCAAAGAAATGCTGTGACAACAGAAGTCCTCGAAAAATATTTTTGACTCAATGCATGACCAATCCCAAACAGAGAATTTTGCTTTATTCTGCCAGATAAATCAGTTTCAAGTGTCTAGTGACTGCATTTCCATTCAACAGCATTCTGTAAAACAGACACAAATCATGAATAGCTCATGGGTGTTAGGGTAAATGATTAACAAATGTTCTAAATTCATTCACAATGACTCTTAGCATCCAGTGAAATTCTTCCCATAACAGAGCTTACAGCGGAGGCTTTCCGACTCCCCCAGGGAAGACAATACCGCACGGACCTGGGGTCTGCTTTTGAAAGCAATTCCTGCTGCTCTGCTGTGTTAATCTAAGTCTGTAATCTGCTGCCAAATCAAGCTTTAGGAGTGAACTGAAGCAGAGGCTGACGCAATCTAGTAAAGGAGAATCAGCCTTGCAGAGTGTGTGTGGGGGTAATTATGCATGAGGAAGACGGTTAGTACTGCGTTGGATGTTGGCAGAGGTCTAGCAGATGGTAATTCCCTCTCGCTCCTGCACTCCTGGCAGACCTCTGGATTACCAATGTACTGGTATGCACATTCACATTCCCATTCACACGCACCTCACCTACCCTCACACATACAGATGGAGCTGTCACACAAGTCCAACTTTTAATGTGCCTTCTGCCTCCTGCACAACAACTACACTGCTGCTCCGACTGGACTTACTGTTTGGGAAATCCAGCAACATTAAAGAAGGACTGACACAACACAGGAGTGGAATTTACACGTCAGCTCTTCCCTTCAACATACATTCAACCATTTGAATGCAATCCAGGTGGGGAAAATTTAGATTTAGACATAAAAACTCTTGGTTCAGGTTAGGGAAAGGTTAGGTGTATGCATAAAAGATGCACACTGAACATGATCACAATCACATTATGAAAACAAACTCAGGGCATGTGAGTGAAAGTCATGTTGATCAACTCATCCGTCACTCTACCTTCCTTTTAATGTGGAGTTTGTGTGCTCCATAAACTACCTCAAGATTTGTGGTACAGGCAACAGGCATGACTCTTTCTCCCAACTGAAACACGTTACTTTGAAAGACGTGCTGCGAACTGTATGCTCTCACCAGAGCATGCATTTTAGTGGCCACTATTTACACAGATTCTAATCATGCCTTTGAGGCCGTGCATGATTTTGAGCAGACGTGGAAGTTGAGAGGATTTGTGACTACTAATGGGGAGCCAATTAAAAATCAGGCTGCAATCAATAAACTGTTAGAAGCCATTCTTCTCCCTTCGCAACTTGCAGTTGTCAAATGTGCTGCTCATACTAATGCTGCTGACCCTGTTTCATGAGGAAATGTGCTGGCTGACACTGCAACCAAACAAGCTGCCATTTCCTCTTCCTCTGTGGTACATCAATGCGCCTCCAAACTGCCCACGAACCCAATTTGTTTGCCTTTCGCTAATGATGTCGTAGCAATGCAAAAACCGCGCTGATGATAGGGAGAAAAACCTTTAGGTGTGTAAGGGTTGTGCCCCTGATCTGGAGTCTGGAGGATGTGATCCCTGGATTTCGGGTGCCGCAGGGAATTAACAGTGACACAGGTTCATAGCTCAGAACGTTGCAGCAATACTGGGTTTTCAATGGCAGTTATATATTCTGTACCACCCACAGAGTTCAAGGCAGGTTGAAAGAATTCATTCAACTATTTAAAAGAAAAGCTGACCAAAACACATCTGAAATGACCTGATGCATTGCCCATAGTACTGTACTCCATCCACAGTGCACCAAATGCAATTACAGGGTTAAGTCCTCATGAAGTATTGATGGGGCGACCAATGACCTCTGGGGCAAGCCCCCCACTGACACCCCATAAAACTACTCTGTTATGGACTGAAATTTACATTTGCAGGTAGATGATAAGGACAGCGTCACAAACACAGCATTGCATATGGTAGGACGCCCTATGCAGCCCGACCTCGACCGGGTAGACAAAACCCCGCACACAGCGGCGCCACCCAATCACACAGCGTGAGCAGGAGATTGTGACGCTGTGTTAAGGCTGCCTAATGGAGCCACAACACAGAAGGCTGGTGTACATGATTCTCAAACTCTTATCACACTGGGTGAAAAAAAACTGCTGAACCTGTTGTTCCGACTATCAGACTGAAAAAAGAAGAAGCTTTAATGTACTATTAGTCGATGTAAAATAAATGATTGTGTTATTTCATAGCCTCTGTATTACTCTAATAACAGCTGGTGGTGGGCAGCTCATGACAAATCATTCTTCAAAATAACACAGCTTTCACTGAAGGTAATGTAGATACAACACACTCCCAGTGCTACAGTGAAATCTCTGCAGCCAGCGACATAAGTGTGGTGTTTCACAAGACAGTTAAGAGACAATCCAGACTGCAGAGAATAGGAAGTTAACTATCAGATACGCAAGGATGGGTTAACCATTTGTAATCTGAGAGAACCTATGAATGGCGAGGGCATACTACCGCTGTTTTCTTTCCCTTTATGAATCTAACTCCGCCCATGACAGCTCAACCTAATTCTGCAGTGCCCCGTGGCAAACTACTGCAAAAAGAATTGACACACAGCTGCTCTATGACTAAGATAAACTCTGCCATTGATCTGATGATTGGATATGCGCAGGATCGTAATCTCAGTAATTGCTGGATATGCCGGCATATTCCAAGTTCAGTGCATTCTCCCGTGCTTACTCCAGTTCCTTTCACGAAAGCGGATTATGAACTGTTTAATTGGAATTACATTGCAGCGAGGGTGAAAGAGGGGTCGGAGGGCTGTTACTCTCCAACTTACTCCAACAAGTAGTACGATTTAGGCCGTGAGTGTACTCCCCAAATCTACACTCTTGAACTGAAGCTATGGCTTATGGACACTAAGCCTGTACAGGAGTGTTCAAAACACCTCAGTGCCTTGAGTGAAGCCATGTTAACTGAAGTAGTCACAGGAGGTTAAAACAGCAGCCTTACAAAACCACATGGCCCTGGATCTTTTGTCGGCTGCATAAGAGGTTAAGTTCTTACTGTATGTTTCAGATGCAACATCTGAGGTCATGGACATGATTCATGACACAGCACATGTGTGATCCTCTTAATCTTTTTGGGAATCTGTCTGGTGAGCTTGAGCTTAAAAGTGTTGTTTGTAAGGCCGAAGATGCTGCCCTCCATGCACCGCAGAGAGTGGTGAACTCTATGAACAGAGTAAGGTACTTTGATGCCGCTGATGTGGAGATGTGGGTCCCTCCTGGTTATCCACTCGACGGGACACCAAAGATTTAGGTCCATGCCACCATGCTTCATAAGTGCTACTAACCTCTCCATGGTGGTGACCCTCTTCTGTGCAAATAGTACATTGGGTTGAAGCTTCTCTACATTGCAAGACTTTATTAGATTATTACGCCTTATTGTTTTGCTATTATTTTGGTGGAGTCTCTAATGTGACATATAGTGTTACTATAATTCTGTTGAGCTTTTATTTCTTTGTTGTAGTTTATATATTATTATATTACCTTGCTCTTATTTTACAGTTCTTTTACTCTGTGTAACATCTTAATCTACTTTGACTCCTTGGTGATTAGCTATGATGAATTCTGTTAAGATGATGCTATTTTTCTTGTCATTAAAATTTTAAGTTTTAATATTATTCATTATTTTCAGCATTAGCATTTAACCATTTTTATGTTTTGTATTATTCACTCACACTATTATAACACTGTTTTATATTAGTCAGTTTCATTTGTAATCGTTGCTCTTGATGTATTACATGCTGCTTCACTTCTGAGGGTGCCACCTGTCGCTGTTTTGTAGGCAGCTTTGACCTTGGGGTCAAAAAGAGGGGATTCTGTGAAGAAATTTTCTCTGTAGCTGTGGGTCATATTCAGGCCCTTTTAAGCTGCATTGATAAGACGTGCTGTCTCCATGCTACCAAGGCCATAAGTCTGCGGCATGCCAGACACAGGGAGACAAGACCAAGCAGATTGGTACCTTTCCTGAAAACAGAGCTGTTGACCTCCAACATACATAGGTAAGGATTCTCTTTTAAAATAAGGCATACTGTTGAGCAGCCCTCAGAAGTGGCGTGGTACTACCAGTGTTCGCACTCGTAGCGCTCACACACTCTTCTCCTCAGCTGAGCATCAATAAACATCCGTTGCGTAAGACATCACAGTTTCCTGAGAGCTCCTTCACTCTGAGATTTGACTAGAACCTCGACCATTTTCCATCACAATGATGATAATCCAAGTAATATTCAATTCACAGAATGATTCAAAGATGAAAAAAGGACAGATAGATTCTTTACATTCCTTGTTTGCCTGTAACACCTAGTTAACTTACTTCATGTTTCACAGACCGTTAAGGATGCAAAAAGGATGCAAAAAGCCTGCTGTGTGTCTTGGTTACCCTTTTTCTGCCACCATTTACTCTAAAGGTAAAGAACAGAAGATCTGCGTTCACACTGAGACACACACAGATATAGTTACACCAACACACAAATCCTGACAAATCCAAACCTCCATCAGTGGTGACCTTGCCAGTAAGGCTCTGGCTGGGCTCCCTCAGAGAAGGTGCTGATTGAGATCATAAGGCACTTCAAAGTCTTTGATCTTTACAGCACGGAGGCTTATCTGCCAATTAACCCGTTGATCTTCCCGATCCCACTGGTTTACATTGCTATGTGCCATATACAGGCACTGCACACACACACACACACACACACACACACACACACACACACAGAAAACCCTCTGCATGATAATGGCTCCACTGTCGCACTCGTAAGTCAAATTCACACAGCACATTCATGCATACACTTTGATCTTCCATCATACCTTCCTCACCCTCCCGGTCGTTTTAAGGGGCCAGATGTCACAGCTCGGTGTTGGCACTCAAATGAATCTACTGCATTTCATGGTTGGCTGAGCAGTGAAAACAGAATTGCAAAAAGACAGCTAATATCCACTTTGACCTTTGGCTGAACTGACATGGCGTTCAACTGTATTCCCTAAAGACACACTGATTGACTGGTTTGATTATGTGACAACAAAGCATGAAGTGAAAACCACGGCGATCTGGTTTCTATTTGGGGAGAAGTAACCAGGAGAGCATTTACAGAAGACATACAACCACCAAATACTTGCTGATTTTCAACTAAATTGTTCTGTGAAGGCATGTTAAAAGGAATTATGCTGAGGCCATAACGCCACATTTTTAAGTAAAGCTCAGTTTTGGGGAAAAAAAAAACAAAACTCCCAGGATGTCATAGCTGTTTCGTGCTATAAAGTGGTTATTGGTGGTTACTGCCACTCGTCATTGCCGGCGGTAGTAGACTAGTTGATATGAGAGTAATTATTTTTAAAATGACATTTTCATCACAAGCGAGTGGCACATTAATCTGGTTTAAAAAAAAAAATGAATCAATTTATTTTTCGCTTGGATTGCTGGCATTTGTACTCTCACAGAAATATGGCTCATTACCTGAATGCCAAGGAAATTACCAACAATGATATAGATACATTTGTTTACAAATGCATGTGTTGTTATTTATATATGTATGAACTGCACGTGCGTGTGCATATGAATGTATAAACAGCATGAAATTTATTCCCATGGTTTCTCATCACATAGATTATTATCATGTTTCTTCAAAGTTCATTTTCTCATTTTCATTTTCTCAGTAGTGCTGCCTCATTAGCTCAGTTGAACTCCATTCAACTAAGATAAGTTCAATAAAAAAATGAAAAAAAAAAACAAAAACAAAAACATAATAACACCCCTCATATAACCCATCACAACATAGATCATATATGGACAAATATCATGTGACATTACCACAGTCACACAGTGGTGAACACTATCGCCTCTCACCAAGAAGGCTGGGGGTGTGAAAGCCTCGTCCCTCCTGTGTGCAGTTTGCATGCTCTCCCTGTAATCGCGTGGGTTTCCTCCTGCAGTGCAGAGATATGCACTTCAGGTAAATAAAGGACTCAAAACTGCTCAAACTGTGAATGTGAGTGTTTGTCTGCCTGTGCGGTAGCCCTGAGACGGACTGGTGACCTTTCCAAGATGTTTCCCTGCCTTCTGCCCAGTGCATGCTGGGATATGCTCCAACTTCCCTTTGATTTCAAATAGGAATAAGCAGGTGTACAACAAGATGGATGGGCCAGGCGGGCAGTCAATACCTCGATATAGCGCAATGAAAAGTTGCAAATCTGTGCAAAATACAAAGTTCTTTAATCAGCTTAAGATTCAATATGCTGAAATGTTATGTGCAAATTAACTAATCTCATTGCAGTGGGGAAAAAAAAAAAATCCCTAGTCGTTCTTCTTGAGCTTAGCCACTTTAGAGAGGTGCCTGGAGGAGCTGACCCAGAAAGTGGAGAATATTATGGGCCACCACACTCACTCTTTATCACACACATCTATAAGTTGTGTGTGTTAAAGACCTCACGGGCTGTTTTCACCAGACCCTGTGTTAGCCTTTTAACAAAAATAATAATAATAAACATAATTATTACTATAATTGTTTTGCTATTATTATTATTATTAGTAGTAGTAGTAGTAGTAGCATCAGTAGTAGCAGTAGTCATGGTAGTAGTAGTAGTTGTTTTAGTGTTACACTACTAATGATAATAAATTACATTTGCATATCTGGACACTCAAGGATATTTCACAATTGAATTTTAAAAAACACATTATAAAACACTTACAGGAACGGCTGTAATAACACAGTTGAAACATTAGAAGCAATTTTAAAAAGGCAGGTCTTGAAGCATTAATAGTGGAACAGAAGCTCCCTGAGCTCTCTTGGGAGGTCATTCCACAGGGCAGCTACACCAAAAACCTTGTCTTGCCATGTGTTTAGCCTGGCTTTGGTCGTTGAGGCCAAAGGAAATGGCTCAGGCGACCTGAGTTAGTAGGGATTTGATGGGGGACCCAGTAGAGCTACTGAAGAGCAGATGTTATCATGGTTATAACAGAATCACACAAGGTTTCTGAATGAGATGGATCAGTGAGGTGATTGCTTCAAGGACGATGGCAAGATGGTGAGACGATGAGGTCAGGTTGGCACTGTGGATGTCAGTAGAAATGACCAAGAAGGTGATGGCCAGTGGACAGTCAGGTGAGTCGACATGGAGAGAGGAATGACATGGTTTTGATGGGTGGTGTATGTCACCCACTCCCAGATTCACAAAAAACTCCAGTGAGATAATGGTGTTATTTTACCAGATACATTAAACGATTCAGTTTTCTGTGAGAAAAACAAATTCTGCTGTAACCTGTTACAGATTACATCTGTATTTGTCTTGAAGCATAGAATTTCCCAACGGGTTCTGGGAGAGTCTTGGCCTTTAATGTTATCGACCAAATCCCAGCATGTCAAAATGCAATCTGTGTGTGTGAGAGTTGATTTCTGTGTGTGTCTATGTGTGTGTGTGTGTTTTGTTTTTTTTTAGGTTCAACAAATTGTGCTACACTAAACCAATAAAAGCATATAGCTGGGCGGACTGCCCTGTGAAAATGAATGATGGATAGAGGCATTGCTGTCCATGTTAACAGCCAAAGCAAGATACTTCTCCCATCGCTCCTTGCCCAGGCATATCAAGGACTTGGCTGTTATTATCATGGGAATGAAGCTAAAAATAGCCTCTAGTACTTGAGCCAGTCAAAGAGCAGCGAATTAGACAGACAAACAGAGCAGGCATGTAAGTAGTACAAGACACTCAAATATCCTGGGGCTCCTGGGATCCTGGGCCCCAGATCAAATTAGAGGGACTGTTTGAACCTAGACAAAACAATCATGCTCCCCTCCCTTTTTTGAAAACAACAGGGGGTCTGGTTATTACAGACCGGCATGCTTACATAGCAGCACTTGTTACAGTCCAAAACATGTCATGTCTACCACACTCCATCACTGGCAAACATTTGTGAGAGTGCGCCACATATTGCAGGAGGCTGACAGTGTTTGACTCAGGCCTGTTCTCGTTTAGAGGGGGATTACATGCGGAGCCTAAAATGACTGAGAGGACGGCAGTCAAATAATGTGCGATATGAAAGACTGGTTGATGATGTACATGGTCTCCCTTTAATAACAGTCATTTTTAAAAATGTAATTAAAGATTTCTGATGGCTAAGCTCACTGTGGTTTAATAAGCACATAATTTGTGATAAGATGCAACCAGTTTGGGGCTTATTAAATTGCCAAATCTTTCAAACAAGTTAACAATGGATGTTTGAACAGTGGTAAAGTTGGGCACCAGGATCAGTGCTTGCTATAATAAGCTCTTTTGTCACCATAATTTGAACTTGTGTCTTAATTTGCCATTTGTAATCTGTCACAGAATAGCATTATTCAGGGGATATTTGCCTGTGCAGTGAAGAAGAAAAAGGAAACATGCACAATGCAGCTGACAAACTTACACTGTTTAGCTCATTGTTTTAACCCAGAACTTCAGTATTGAACGTGCAAGTGATAAATGGGTAGGCTGTAGATAAATCGTGAAAACATTGCAAAGACTTCCTGCAATTGTCAGTTGCTAATCTATTGCAAATGAAAAAAAAAATCTGGTTTAGAAAACACAATAGTTTGCATACAATATAATATCTACCTACTTGTACTCATAGTTACATTTGTGATCAACATGATGCAGCTTAATGGGCACATGCACTGTGCGGTTTCTGAAATGTTTGACGCCCACAGACCAGCACGACAGAGTGACTTACACCAGCTGCTAGTTGCAGCTAAAGGCATTTCTTTTCTTCATTCCTTCTTTGCAGCCCAAAAGATCATTTTTTAGGTACCTTTGCAAGAGTGGGGATCAGTGCATTGTTTAGTTGGTTCATTTGTATGTGCATAAAATTTATTTTCACCACGCGGTGCCTAGGGTGTTATGGTATATGTGCTTTAGGCTGTGCAGGGCTTTAAAAGACCTGCATAAGAGAAAATAAGGAAATATACTGGTGATTCTCTGACTATAGTGGAGAGGCCAATGCACCAATTAAATAGAGACAGTATGAAATAAAGGGAGTCAGAGAGTCTTTTAGTTTCAACACATCTGTGCCCCCTCAGCACTGTGGTCTTATTTTTAAAGACAGTGCTGTTTCACTCACTCTAGTCGTGCAACCCCACGCCTCCACCTAAAGAGCTGTGCACTTGTTGCAAATAAATAATAGTGTAAATATGTGACAGTTTGTGATTCGAGTTCATATGGCCATCTAAACAGGAATTTATCTGGTATTTCCCATCTGTGTTTTCCTGATAGCGTAGTAAATTTCAGATGGGGAACAGATTTCGTGCTTTGATTGATGCACCTTGGGCAGCGGCACAAAACCAACAGGCAGACTCATCGCCCTGTCGCACTCTCTCAATGTCTAACACCCCAAAAATCGATCTAAAACCTCCTGACTTCAGCCATCTGCTGTCTGGGCCAGCTACTGGGACCAGTGTTGTTTACGTCTAGGTTGCACTCACTTCAACACAATGATGTCACTTGACCTTTATGACTGTGATTCACTTCTTAAATGAGTTAGTCCTGTTGTGGAATTTCGCCCCGGGCCGCTCTTGCACTAACTATGACAACACAAAGCTGAGGTCACTGAACTGTCCTGAGGTAAGAATCCGGCCGTCTATGGAAAAACCACTGTGACAAGGGAGCAGGCCAACTGTCACAACAATGGATGGAAATGAGTGACTTTAAAGTAGCGTAGAAGGGTTCAGAATGACTTAGGAGAGCGGGGAGTTACAATAAATGAAACTTCCTTAATCTAAACCACTCCAAACTGGCTTTATTCAGGCAGTTATGAAAGAGGGGATGATGCTGGTTTTAAGGGGGAGGGACAAGATCAAAAATGGCATCAGAAATAACTGCTCCACATCAGCAGAATCATAAGTAATACTGTGTTATTTGATGGGGTCAGTTGATATTGACAGAGCAAAGATTAAACTCAATCTGTTTATCCAGGAATGATTTTCAAATGTGAAAGTACAGAATTAAACTATACACGACTGCATATATAATGATAAAAGGTCAGCCTACGGAATTGAGAGAGACAAATTTGATTTGCCAACCTTTTTCCACCCACCCAAAAATTTAAAATCTTTATACACATCATCAAGGTCCAGTAGACTACAAACGATGCCTTTAAAAGTTCATTTGTTATCAAAAAATTTGAGAGGACATTCCCATCTGGAGCCATTAGACATTCCTAAAATGGCTTTGACGTTGCTGAGTGACCCGAGTGCCTAACAAAAGAAAAAAAAATTGTGATCAAAACTGGGAGTCAAACAAGTTGAAAAACATCTCTGATTTTTAACTGAAATCTCAAAAAAGAGGTTTCACATTCTCTCCAGATACATACTTGGCAGTTCATTAGTTTTTACAAATCCCTCCAAAAAGCCTGAAGCATCTTGAAACTGTGAAGAAAGTTGGGCTATTACTCTTTTTTCTCCCTCAAGCCTGTGGTTCTTTTGGCTTTTATAATATTTAAGGCCATTGTAGATAATCAGGTCAGACTAATAAAAATGTGTGTGAATGTTGAAAAGGCTTCTGAAATGTCTCACATCGCCACACATAAAAGTAAATGGTTCTCAGAAACTACGAGAGTCAGCAATCACAACATGCCCTAGTTGCACAATACTGCATGTTACAGCCTCTAAACTGCCTGAGGGCAGTATAAATAGGATAGGTTTTGAAATAGTGAGATTTAAAGTTCCAGTAAATATTCAGAGTGGCTCCCATTTTTGTTGAAAATGGGTTTAATTCCAGGTCAACGATTGGTCTTCTGTGAATCTCCAATCAAACATATGTATTTATACTGTGCATATATTTTTATGTGTCAAATTATAGTTATTTTAAAGACTATCTAATAATCAATACTCAATTTACACACTGTTACACTGTTAGCTGTTACAGTAAGAAAATCATGACACTATTAACACTGTTATACATGTGTTGGCCTGCATATCAATGGCATGAACACACCTGATCAATAAGAGCACAGTTCTGTGTCAACCACGAAGAGAACTTCATCTGGAGGGGACATTAGTGGAAAATAAGCCCGGCTGCAAACTGTAGGAATTTGGGGTTTTTCCATTGAGAAAGGAGCTTAAAGGGATTGTTGAGACCGTGGAGGTCTTGGCTTACGAAGGAATGTCATTTGCAATGGATCACTTTGCCCTTCAATGTGTGGGGGTGTGTGTGTGCGTGACTGCGTGTACATGTCGATGCATGTGTGAGAGAGCATCTACTGCACTGCGTGTTTGCTTGTGTTCGTGCCATTCTGTACGAGCGTCCTTGATTTTTGCCCAGGCTCATTCTCCCATCATCATCAGCAGCTCTCAGCAGAATAATGTAAGCCTGTCCCAGGAGAGGGTGAGGCAAATGTTCTGTGTGTCAGGCAGCCTTGTAGTCTGCTGCGCACACATCACGGCGCCGAGATCCCTCTTCATTTACCAGCTTTTATGAGTTTGGGGAGGAGGGAAGAGATGCTGTCATTTGTTGCAGTCCAGCAGCCATTGCCTCTCCTTTCTCCCCTCTCTTACTTTTGTTTCCCATAGCATTTCCATCCATTTCGTCCCCACAGTCTCCTCTCCACTCCACTCATCTCATTAGTCAAGATGTGGGCTAACAACTTCACCACTTCATGAGCATATGTGTGTGTGTGTGTGTGTTTGCCTGTGCTTGTGTGTTTTAATGCATTTCTTATAATGAATGTTTGTGTCTACGCCAGATTGCAAGTATTATCTCCTAAGCCTCAGCCTATGGTCCGGTTGCAGGGATGTGCCTTTAAAAGTAGCTCATTAGCGTGTCCACTTGGACTCCAGACAGCTTTCACTTCTCTTACAGCTGGTGCTGAGCATTTGAGGCCAAGGATGCTCTCTCCCTCTAATGGAGCAGAACGAGAGGGCCAGCTCTGATCTGATCCTGTTTGCTCTCCTATTAATTATCCTTCCCCTACCAACTTGATATACTAGACAGTTCTGTACCCCGTGAGAAGCTTTCTAAAGCCTTTCTTTAATATCCACATCAACAGAACCCCATCCTTCTTTATCAAAAAATATGCTGACTGGTGGGCTTTTTGGGATATACTTTACGTTGTTTAACTGGCGCTCTGTGTTGGCCAAAAGAGGCGTTTTACTCACCATTCCACAATATGTGTGGCCCATGAGGTGCACAAAATAGCTGTTGACTATTTTGTATGAGGCAAGTGTAGGACTTGTGCTACAGTTAATAGTCCTACTGAGGCAAATTTGCCTGTGCTAGTTGAATAAAGAATAAAATGGTGAGTTACAGGGACAGTTGCTGGCAAAGATCTATTAAATTTCATGAACTCTCTGCTTTCAGATGAGGAGAGTTAATGGTAGAATGGTATGGTAGAGGAGAATATTGCTGTCCCCACTGTCTTAACATTGCTGTGCCTGATCAAGCAGTTTCCTCCCATGTCGGCTTTAATTCCAAGTTGAACTGACTTTTCTTCAAAGTAATCGTGATAGTACCTATAGCAGCTGCCGCATCAGTGTTGCTACATTTGTCATTGTCACCATCACATTTGCTGAACAACTGGCTTATGTGCTTGCTCCATTGTCTGTTCATTTACGCTCTCTTGATAACTCTCCTAGTTAACTAAATACCTCCCGACAGTATTTAATGATTCAATTGCACTGTTAAGTAAAATAAAACACATCTTTAAGATGCAAGTGTTGTGGTTTACCAATTAACGTGCACTTAAACAGGCCTGCAGAAAATCTAAAATGTAAATGGCGTTTAACCAGATGTGAAGTTTTCCACCTTTCGAGGGATTGTTGCTTACCGAATCCTAGACGTAAAGACAGCTGCCAAAACTACAAATTTCTATAGGCAAAGCAGTGCTAACCACAGTAGTAAACAGTATATTTTACAGTCAAATTGCTGTCTCACCTTGCATAGCTCACTTGAATGGTTCACCAGGCAGCTAATCTCACAATACAACTGGCACTTAGGGTGTCAGAAGTAAAATTGCTATTCATATTTGTCATAACGAATGTGATAATTGGTTGTTAGTTGTTAATTGGTTGGTATATAATCATGTCTGCTCCTCCAGAAGCCATTATTTACTCTGATTTCAGCTTTGTTTTTAAGATCAACTTTATTTCCAACCAAGACTGCCTTTTGTTCATACTAACTGTAATGTGCCCATTCTTTAGATTAATAATTGTATTAGGTTAATAATTGTAGAGGAACACAATACCAGTATAAGGAATGCTTGTTTTCTGTTTAGGTTTTCTCTGTCTAGTGGAAGCAGGAGGTATATTAATGGCATGTGTATGTTTAGTGATTAGACAATAGCCTTGGTTATTCTTAGAGAGGGGAAGACTGGGATTCATTTTTCATGGAGCTATTTGATTTGCACATTTGCCTTTCATGGTTATTCAGTGGCAAAATCCAGAGTATATTTCATACGCAGGAAGCTCAGCATAAATAAGTCACCAGTGTCAAATAATTATTTATTTATTCATTTTTTAATCACCCCTCACTGTCATTCCTCAGCAGTATCTTTTAGTGGCACTGCACCATATACATTTTTCAGGCGCATGAAAATAGGGAAGTGAGGGTGCACTGTTTGATATATGTTGGGGATGAGTGATGGTAATATTTAGTGTGTTAATCTAAATCCTAAAAATCTGTGCAAGTGAATTTTGTGCACTTATCACTGTATCTTTGCAAGGCTTTAGCTTCTGTATTTTCACTTGTGTTTTCACTTGATTTGTATACAGTGTATTAACGCTTGACCAGGCTGTGTACCCCTTCAGGAACCTCTATCCTTTAGTGAACATTTTCTAGAAAAAAAAGATCACTTTATCCAATTGTTCACCACTGTTCCATGAAATGGCTGAAACCAATACTCTCTGAAGCAATCCAGTTAGATCACTGTGCTTGATAACACACAGTTGGTTGATGCTGCTTTTTGGCCGTGTTTCTCTTCTTAATATTTCACTAGCAGTTGTTAATCCAATTGCTGTTTTGGAATGATTCATATTCTCAGTGCTGCCTGTGCAGTTTTACACTCAGGGAGGGGCAGGGGGTTCTTTACAATAGAAAACAACTGGTGAGTTGAGTACCAAAGATGGGTAGAAAATAGGTACTGAACTATGCATATGTACATGAATTATGAGTATGTGTGGTGACAGTTTACATTAGCCAGCAAAGTCAGCACTGTTGCAGTGCAATATCCCAGGTTTTCACAAAGAATGATAGGCCAGCAAACAGTTATGTCATGCACACTCATCCAAATTTCCCTGGCAGCCTGAAGAGGTGCCAAAGGATGGCTCATTTCTGTGAATGAAGCTGAGGAACACAAAATGGCACTTCAGGCGCTGTCTAAACTATGAAATGAGCACAGTCATCTGCCTCCCCTTGTTTATATGGTTCTGGTCAGACGTTTGAATCAGCCAAAATCTCCGTACAGTACACTGGATATTCCAACATGGCAAACAGTGTCCATTTTAAAGGAATACTCCTACATATACAACGTTTTCACCTCTGTACGTTCTGTTCCTGTGGGTTGCATTTCGTGTTAGTTTAGCATTAAGTCTGGGAGTCATTAGCTTAGCTCTATGTATTTAAAGTTCTTTGGCTGTCAAAGAAGTACCACTTTATTTTCTCCGCCCAGCTGTTCTGTGAATTCAAGCCATTTACCTTTTTTATGATAGTCAGTGCTGTTAGAGACCTTTGTTTGACTCCCAGCTTTGAATTAAATAGACAGTCCATTACCATACTTGAGGGCACCTTGTGAATAACAGAGCAACACTTAAAGCATGACAGTGCTACCCCCATCATTTCCTGCTACCCCGGGTTGAAAAATGAGAGGCACTGGGTGTGGAGCGTGAGTGAGCAGTCTTCATTACACTGTCAGGGTGAAGATGAAACAAGAGAACAGGCCGTGGATGATGGGGGACTCCAAAAGTTCAAGTAGTCTGCTGTGTCTGTGTTTCCATGGAGCAACGCAATGAACATGACAGCACAGGTCTGTCACACCAATGATAGTACTGTAGGAGCCCAGGACCACAGGTCAGGTTGTGTCGCTGAAAGAGGAAAAATATATCCCCTAAGCTGCTTCACACTTTTTTTTTTTTTTAACTAAAACTAAAAACTCTGCTTGCAAATTAGAAAGGCTATAAAATCGCTGCCAGGAATTTGTGCATATAAAATTGTCAAGATTTCCTCATGAATAGTTCAGTCACAGTTTTTTCACAGTTGTTTGCACATCCACTGAAACTAAGGCTCATTTCCTGAAAATTAAACACAATCATGCGAAACGCAAAACATCACAAAATCTGCAAAACGAAACACTACACTCAAAACTGTGGAATCACCCCTCAAAATGGAATTTCTGGATCCAAACTATTTTTCACATGAATATATTTATGTGCAAACCAACTCCAGCTCAAAGAAAAACACTGCTATCTTTGGTAGCTTTATGCTTTTGAAGTTTGGGTGTTACATTGCTCTACTGTATGCAAAGACGTCTGCTGAAAAGGATTGCTGAAAATATCCACAAATGGGGTGCTGAAAATATACACAAATACAATACTGTAACAAAAACAGTTGATTTTTCTGAAACACTGTGTTTCAAAGTGCTGCTCTGCATACTGTACAAAACAAAATGCTGTAGGACAAATGTACAGCACGGTAAACAAAAATAGTCTGTGTATACAGTACAGCAAAGAAATAAAGAAGACAACAGAGAGAGAGCGAGAGAGAGAGAGAGAGAGAGAGAGAGAGAGAGAGAGAGAGAAACTTTGGCTGCATCCTGCCTCCTACTGGGATCTGGCCACCGCACATCAGCAACATCACAGGCCGTGTGTTCTCTGCATAAACAGTGAGGGAAGTATCGCCTGGAGTGGCGTATCCAGCACCCACATCAATACCACCACATGCCTCCTCTCCATTGCCCGGAAAAGAGGCATGTGACACGCTTGCATGGGGTTGGCAGTTGTATACCTTTCAAAAATAAATCTGATATGGGATTCAGAAACGCAGGGTATGGCGGGAGATAAACAACTATAAATTGCTGGTGGTCCGGGAACCAGCTGTGGATCAGAGCAGCCCGGCGGAAAAGTCACTTTGTCCCAGATGACTACAGACTGGGCTGCTCTGGGCTGTCTCTCTCAACAGCTGGTGTGGCAGTGTTGTGTCATGTGTCCAGAAATGTGATTATATGCAATATCATAAAGCTGCAGGCACGGAGAGCTCCAGATCCACAGTGTTGGACGTCTTAGTGTAAACCGGTTAGAGATGGTTTAGTTTAGGCGTGGGTCTTCTCGGGTAAAGGTTAGGGTAAGGATCTGGCAATCATGGAACGAGTACTGCAAATTGCTACTCAACTAGAAGTACTGTTACTTTGCGGATATTTTACTTAAGCAGAAGACCTGTAGTACTGTCAAAATCTGCTTAAGTAAAAGTAAAAAGCAGCCCATTTAAATTGTAAAAGTTACTGTCCTGACATGGAAACCTCACAATAACTTTGATAGGAGTCCCTGCAGTTATAAAAGGATGAGAGTACATGGTTCAAATTACTTTCCTTTAAAGGTGCATTGCGCAAAACTGCAGAGGGCCGATTGAAGTGAGGACCCCTGTAGACTCAACTGGCAAATGAAATACTGACAAGGCTAACTCACTATTCACTATTAACTCATTATTCCCCCTTTTTTGTCCTCGCTTCCATCGACCATCTGCAGTTTTTCATCGTGCATCTTTTATTGGAAGTTTGGAAATGATAAAAAGTTGAATCAACAAAGTAGAAGCAATATTCCTATTCTCATCTTTGCTGATTGATCATTGTGAAAGGTTCCACAATCTGTCTCTGATCATTTGTTCTCTGCAATGGACGTGATTTAAAATGCAGTGGAGTACAATACTCAAGCAAAAACGTACTTCAGTAAAAGTCGAAGTCCACAAAAAAGCTACTCAACTATAGTAACATGAGTAAATGCAGCTACTTACTTTCACTGCTGGGATGTGGACTTGCTGTAGATAATTTGCCTGTCTTACTTTAAACTGCTGGTCTAAAACTGTGGTGTTTTTTTCACACCTCCAGGGTGATGTATGTCATAATATGGGCAGTGTTGTAGGGAGCAGAGGTGGCATAGTGACCGAGGACGCCGGTCTGTCTGACAGCTGCACATGTGGTGATATTTCCCTCCTGCTCTCCAGGACGCTGATAATTGCCCAACGGCCAACAGGTTCCACCCTCGATGCCTTGTTTCTGCCAGATCAGAGCAAACCGCAGCACTGTAATAAAAATGCATTAATGCAGGAAAACAGTGGCACCCAAGTCCAAGACTCGACAAGACAGCAGAGTGGACCTAGATCTTACATTTATACCGCAGGTTTTTGATTCTCTCTGAGCTCCATTACATAAAATGTCACCCAGTTTCATGCTGACGTGGTTTACAATATCGAATCCTGCGTTGTCAGCTATGATATGATTTTGAAGCTGTCTTAGGTGAACGCTTTTGTTTGCCAACACCATGTTCACATTTGTCTTTTCTTGCTCGGCTGTGAATAGCTGCTGTAATCCACAACTAACAGGTCATTTTGAATGACAGCTGCCTTCTAAATGAGCACAAGAGGTTTTATTTTTGGATGTCAACATTTAATCTAGAGAACCGTGGGCAGAGTTGAAACCAGAAAATGTGTTTGTAGTTTTGCATGTTCGCTTAAGTGACTGGGTAGATGTGATTCAGGTTTCAGTGACTGTGGATAAAGAATTGTTAAAACAAACAAGCAAATGAATAAAATGTACAAAATTTGCCAGTTGAATGAGATAAATTTGGTTGTTCCCAATGCAGTTTTACTTGTTTCAGTCTAACTTAAGATAACCTAAAGCATTGAAGCAAGGCCGCTAAGTTTGGTAATATCAAGACAGTTGCACATTTTTGCAGTGAAGCAATGGTTCTGTCTAGTGAAATCAAGTGTTTGCATGTGTGTGTGTGTGTGTGTGTGTGTGTGTTTGTCACTGGCTCCTGCCTGCCAGAAACATGGCTGTTTACACTGCTGTGCTGGTAATTGGATCAGACTATGCTGGTTAGCAATCTTTTACAAACAGGTGACACATTCCCAACAAAATACTGCTAGATACATAAACACGGCTGAAATCTGGTGCTGATAGGAATATTCTTGAGGTTCTTGGTTAAAAGCCTTAATAGTTTTGGAAACGAGGGCGAACCACATGCTTAGCACATGTCCACTGTGAGAGCTCTGAGCACCTTGGAGCCAAAGGTCATGCAAAGTAAGCCAGGTAAATTTGAAAATGCATTTTCTTCTCACCGTTTTTGGCTTCCATCCACACGGAGCTGGTGTTTTCCACCCATGAAAACCTTTCAAAAACAGTCTCCAAGGTGTGTAAATCTGAAAACACTGGCCTGGCGCTTTTGCGTCTAGGGGAAAATGGAGTTTTCTGAAAACGTTCACCATGTGATGTACTGAATTCTTCTGTGTTCTGTGTTATAGAGTGCAACAGGGGACTTTGGAAAATGGTGAGAAAATGCTACTGTGGTGTGAATGGAAAACCAAAACAGCCTTTTCGGATTTACCCGGCTTAGTCTCTACATGGCACAAAACTGATCCCATTTTGTCTCGGTAACTCTATCCTCCTTACAGGCACCACCCAATAACAGCTTTCAGGTCCAAATATAAGGTCTAAATAGGTCTAAATATACAGTCAAACAACAACAACAAAAAACAAACAAACAAGAAAAGCGCACAATATGTGACTCAAAGTTAAAAATATCTATTTCAGATTTACTCAGCCATCACCCTGCTGTGTGCTCACCGTCTCCCATGAGGATGCTACTATTTCCATCCCCTCACCTTCCGCTGATACGTACAAGTTTTTTTGTTTTGTTTTGTTTTTCAACCTGTTCTCGGGGCTCTTGGGTCTGATCGGCGGATTCAAATGGCCTGGCTCTCAAGCCTTTTTTCAGAAAGAGGAAAAACCTGTCATGCATTAGCTAATGGATGATTGTACCTGCTGGTCTTGTTTGAGTGCATTTTGCCTGCCGAGCGCCAAAGAATTTAGCCTCTATGCTCTGTTTGAATACTGTATTCTGTATTTGGTTGAGCGGGTAAAGGCTTGATGAAAAGATGCTGCATCACAACAGTCATTAGAGGTCCAGAGTTTTGAGTGAGGCCAGATGCTTCCTATGGCAATGATTACAGGTGTTTGTCTCAATTAACCCACAGCTCTGGTTTAGGCAACAGGGGAATACTGTGAGACACCATTCAAATTAAATCTAATGTGCCTACTAATTACAGAATTTATTTTCCATTCTTCCACGCTCACCTTCAACTTAATCACAGGTTTCTCCTTTATTCTCCATGGGGGATTTAAGGGAAATTCAATTATAAGAGAGGAAGATACAGTTCTTAAACTGCACACTTCACTGGCCCTGATTCCATTTATTTCTCTTATTCTCCCCGCTGCCACTGTAGTTCTCTCCCACACTTCTCACTCTTTCTCTCTCTCTCACTCTAACTGCAGCTAAGTACAGAATTTATATGTAAATATGTACGTTTTGGCGGTATTATAAACTTTCCCCCAATGTTTGCCATGTAAACAGGAGTTGGAAGTAAGTGGTCTTTTGGGACGGACGAGAAGAATCCTGAGTGCTGGCTTGGTTGAAAAAGGCTCTTGTCCAGGCTGCATGTTGAATAGGGGAAAGAGGGAGCTCTAGTGAAAACCATGTCGAGGAAAACAGACAGAGATGGAGATTAAAAGGGTCTCCAGTGTCACAGGTCTTTAATCATGAAGCTGATGAAGAGCAGGAAATTGCAAAGTCCTGTGCTTCCACACAACATCCCATTAGGATCTAAAGTACACACACAAATGCTGGGCTCCAAACACAAAATACACACGTGCACAGGGACAGAACATACACAAGCACAGAAATATATGCATGCACCAACACATGAATGTGCACACAAACCCGAAAGCCAAACCTGTCATTTGTCAGAAACTCCCCGAGGTTTTTCTATTTTTTACTACAAGGCCTTATTTGTCAGTGTAACACAGCCACAGGAGTCAGACAGGGTACCGTCTGGAAAAACAGTTTATGAAATTCTACGGCTGAGGTCCACGAAATCCTCAAAAACGTTTCAAAAAATGGTCTCCAAAGTTTGTAAATCTGAAAACACTGGCCACCGGCTTTCTGAAAACGATGTCCAGCTAATACCCAACAACTTGGGGTCCTGGACAGAAGATCAATAATGCAAAGGTCTACATGCACTGACACAGTTTGACTTGAAACAAAACACACAAAAAAATCCCCAAATATGTGACTCAAAGACAAAAATATTTATTTCAGATTTACTCAGCCACCACCCTGCAGTGTGCTCACCGTCTTCCAAGAGGATGTTGCTATTTCCATCCCCTCGCCTTCCGCTGATACGCACATGTTTTTATATATATTTCCAAAAGTGTTCTCAGTGCTCTTGGTCTGATCAGTGGATTCAAATGGCCTGGCTGGTTGTGAAATTCTGCGGGTGAAGTCCTCGGATTCCTCAAAGATTTTAAAAAATATTCCAAGATCCTGAGAAACTTTTGAAAAGACCAAATTACAGTGCACAGCATCCTCAGTATGCGAGACAGACTTTAAAGGCTTCAGCTGTCACTCCTCAGTCTGGGTGAAATACGTTTTTGTGACACAACACAAGTTTCATTACTGGCAAATAAAAGCTGCCAAGCAGCATAATGACATCATAAAGTTTCCTCCCAACATACCCACAAGCTGCTGTGACCTTTGATGTTTTTGACCTTTCTCATAACTCAGATAATGGCTTTTGATTGAATAACGCAGTGTACGTGTAGCTCGCCATAGGTGTGTGTGTGTGTGTGTGTTTGTGTTGGGGGTGGTGAAGAGAGTCAGTGACAGAGCCTGACACCCACTCCATCAGTTCCGTGAATTGTGGTGGAAATGCATCGATCGCTGTGACAACACTATTGTATCCTGCTGGGCTCAGCTGGGGCTAAAGATAACAGAGATAACATAGCTCATTTCTCATGAGAGCACGTGCCTGTTCCCCTGCCTCTGCCTTGGGCTGTGGATCTGAACAGCAGCGTGTATGCAAGGTGCTGCTTAAGTTAGTTGGATGTTGCATTAAGAAGCAGCGTCTCTACGGAGAGCACGTTTACAGCTGGTGTGTACCTAAGAGATTCAGTCGATTAAATACCTAAGAGCAGGTTAACAGATGAATCAGTATCGGCACAAACCTTATAATTTTGGACTTTCTGTTCTGAATATTAATTCCGTGTTTTGAGTGAGATTAAGGAAGAGTTCACCCAAAATATAAATATGATGTTCTCCTGCTTTCTGCTAGTGCAATCTATCCATCCAGGTTGTTCCTTTGTGGTTTGGTGAGGTTTCCAGTCTGCTCAGATCTTCCCTCTCTCCCAGTGCTGAGGTACAATGGGATACTGCATTGTTTAGTGGACTTCAAATGTTTAGAAATTACATTTTTTGCTGAAAAATTCTATCCACCTCTAATTAATAGTTGAGGGTGGGTGTTTGCTGTGTTAGTCAGCAGGAAACAGCTCCCAGCAAAACTCCTCACTCCTGAGGGCTTTGGATTATGCCAACTGGTCGAAACATTGGAAAGAGCGTTTTGCTGTTGAGTTTTTCACACATGCATTTTACAAAAGAATCAAACCCCATTATATTGATTCAAAGGTGACAGGGGAGATTGTGGCAGAGTGGAAACCTCGCCAAATCACTCAGAAATGTGATAGATAGGTTGCACTAGGTGTAAGTTTTAGAGAGTGAGGTTAACTTTTCTTCAATTCTCCTCATGTGCTAAGCATGTGGTTCTTCCATTTCTCACCAAAATGCTTCATTACAATAATGTTCAGAACAGAAAATCCTTTTTTTTTTTTTTTTTTGTAGTTTGCGATATGAACTGTTCCTTTAAGTTCATATTGCAGCTTTGGATTGCTACAGATGGGTCTGCATTTGCATGTGAGAGCAGAATGAGGCATCACTGTCAGGTATGAGCTATAGTCTTAGATTTGGTTGCAGGCAACCACACACATAAGCATACAAAGATACACACATACACACACGTGCAGTCTTATCATCTATCTCCCATTGTACTGCAGTAGGAAAAGGTAGTGCTGCAATATCTCAGCCAAAGGCAGTTCCAAGGTTAAACGTTTGCCTTCCTGTGTGCCCGGCCCCATCACAACGACGCTGATGACAGAAGAAGATTTCTTACCGCATTACCTTTTTCTATCTAGTCTTTTGGATGATGATGAAGTAGCACTGAACATGTACAAGCTGCAGGGGAGGTAGAGATTAGACGAGTTTTATGTGAACTGATATGTTGACTGCAGAGTGCCTGAAGGTGGTGTAAAACCTTGGAGCTGGCAGTGGGTTTTGAGTGCTCTGAAGCAGTGGCAGACAAGAGGCTCCATAAACCTTTCCAATTGGCTGAAGAGAAATGATGGCTCTCAGAGAAAGAGAAAAGCAGATAATGAATGAACACCAACAGGCATTCATCCCCAGCGTGACTGGTAACACCTGAACCTGTCCTCTTTGCTCCTTTGTCTCTTATTCATGATTCATCTGTTGTTCTCTCCCTCTTATTTCCATCTCCTCTTCCCTCAACCTTCTGCTCTCCTCTATTTTCTTTTTAACCAAGAAGCTCTCACTGCTCCATCCTTTCTTCTTGCTCTCCCAATTCGCTACACGCCACTCCTCTCTTCTCTTGTCTGTCCCATCTCTCTGCCTCTCTCCTTGTGTCGCCTTGTCCTCTTCATCCCCTCCCTCCCTTACTGAGCCCAGAACAGGGCTCATTTCACTGCTGGCTCATTGTCAAAGAGAAAAAATGAGAACATGAAACAGTGAGGGGCACAAAGCAGGCTTTTGACACTAATGGGATTACAAGGTGCAGGCCTGAATAGTAAAATAACAGGGAGTGGATGTGCAAAATGTGAAATGGACATCTGAACAGAAGGCCGGCGGCACTTTATCAGAGCCGGGGTCTTGCCTGAGCTGTGCAACAACCAGAGAAACTAGTGGATGCTTGAAAGGTGATGGGGAAAACAATAGAGGCTCCCACAGTCTGTTAAGTATCCTGTTATGGGGTGTCTTGTGCTGCTTGAATGTGGGGTGAAAGAAAAGAGAAAGGTTTAGGCAGAAGTGCAGAGAAAGACATCCCATTGAGGCCTTGGCTGTCTCTAACATCCAAGGGTAGCACACTAATAGAGTAGTTTACATGCAAGCTGCTCCTCTTTCCCTCTCCCCATCTCGCTCTTTCTCACACACACACTACACACCTACACACACACTCATACACAGTCTTTGGGCATGCATGCATGTCATGCGAATGGGTCTCCGTCTTGACTTTGACACAGTACGTCTCCCATACAAATGGTTGAACAACCTCACCCTACATTGAAATTCATCCAACCCAAGCTGTCAGCATAACATGTAGGTTATTCTGGTATTGTAGTGTCAGCCATTTGTGTGTGTATGTTGTGTGTGTGTGTGTCTAGTCAGCGAGCCTTGGTCTGGGACAAGCAGGCCTGTTAGTTTAACCTTGTGCCCCGTGTGCGTGCCCAGCAGATAATGGGCACCGTTGGCAGGAGCCAGTTAGTATCCTCTGACTATGCATCTGCCATGTGGTCCAGCCAGCAGGATGCCAGCTTCTGGCAAGGCAGAGCGATATGCCTTCAGAGTGCTTTCATTCACACATCTACATCTTCATTTTAACACCCTATAAGTCAATATGCATGTGTTGGACAGCTGATTTGGATTGCTTTGCCCTTCAGTTGCAAATACTGAACCTTAAAATAAGTGGCAGGGTGACAGTGTCTGTCCTTTAATCAAAGGGCTCAGGTTCAAGCCCTCACGCTGGCACGTAGCTGCCACATTAACGTGTCCTTGAGTGCAACACTGGCTGATCATCAAATCTAAGAATGCCAAGTCGATACTTTGTGCAGAAAGTTGCTCTCAAGTTGTTGTGGGGAGAACCACACCATAGATGTGTCCTTATGCTGTGAGATGGAGTATGCACTTAAAGACACATGAGCATTGACTCACTTTCCCAGCTGTTGCAAATGGCTCTGCGCTATAGGCTGCTTGTGCATTTTTCCACAATGAATCTGGAGGTTCCGTTTGTTTTTGTTGACCAAATCGCCATCTGATGCATCCACAGATGGCACATAGACTACTGAGATATTTATCCTCTGCAGCCACATTTGTTTTGGAATTGTGGTTGTGCAGTTAGATATACATAAAAATCTATCTATGGAGGCTGTAAAAGCACACAAGAATGCAGAGAGAGGGAAACACCGTATCCCACCAGCTCCACGTCGCTGTTCTGACCTTCGACCTCCTTGTGTCGGGAGGAAGTTGAGATTTATTGGTTAACCTGTCTACCCAATCTCAGATTAATAATCATAAATCACCAGAACAGCTGTGTAAAGCTGAAATCTGTAATGCTGGTTAATATATCATGATTCCTGTGGCGAGGGCAATAAGGGGGAAATTTGGGGAGTAGGGACTGCTGCCACCTAGGGATTTTTTCACCTGGAAGCCCCAAAAACTCATGCCAGAGTCTTATTTGTGGATTTTTCATCCGTATTTAACATCAGCTGCCATTGAGATGGTGGGCAGGTATAAATATTTGGGTGTGGTTCTTGACCAAAAGCTATGCTTTGAGCCTCATGTTGACGCCACCTCTAAAAAAGGTCCAGAAGAGACTTTGCTTTCTAAGAAAGATGAGATCTTTTAATGTTTGTACTAATATGTTGTGTCTTTTTTACAGAAGCATAATTGAATCTGTTTCATCCTTTTGTTTTATTGCTTGGTTCGGGAACTTGAATCTGGCCAACAAGAACCGTCTGAGCAGATTGGTGAAAGCTGCTGGCAAAGTTTCTGGGTGCCAACATGAGGGCCTTTTGGCCATCTATAATAAACAGGTCCTGCGGAAGGCTCACTCTATACTGGACTGTCTGAACCACCCACTCCAGAGTGAGTTTGACTTGTTGCCTTCGGGCCGTCGTTTCCGGGCCCCAACTGGGAGGACAAAAAGACAAAAAGTGTCATTTGTCCCTTCTGCTGTTCACCTCCTTAATGGCAATAAACACTGAGACTGCTGGTCTATTTCTGGCCTGTGGCTGGTGTGCACCTGCACCTTTTAATTTTGAGGATCATTTGGTATGAGCTCTTGATTTTAAATCCTGCTGTGATATGGTGTTTTATATCGCATTGTTTATTTGTTGTGTCGGCTGTCTTGTGTGTGTTTGTTGTTCTGGCTGCGGAACCAATTTCCCCGAGGGGACAATAAATTGAATTGAATTGAATTGAACTGAATTGAATTGAATTGAATTGAATTGAATTCACCCCAGGAAGTAAGATCAGTTTAACCCCGAGTATTGGTTGGTGTATTGATAAGGCATTCAGATCTGTTACTGAAGAGGACAGAGACAGGTTTCTGAATAAACTAAAGGTTTTATTTAAATAAATTCAAAAGAGCAGGGACTGGAACTGCTGAGGGAAAAGGAGTTAGGATTAATGGTCAAATGAACTCCAAAAACCAATAGAGGGAACAAAATTATTACTTTTACAATTACATTACAAGGGCCTTAATACTATTAAAACTCATTCTAATATACAAAAGTCAGTCCAACACAAAAGAGAACTGAGCTGAGGCCACAAGTGGAGAGGCAGACTATGCCAAGGAGCGCCCAGGGGTGCTACCACATACCCACCTCATGTGACATGGCAATGCTCACAGTAAACAAAGGGTGCACTCTATTTGGTCCCGGTGCACTTAATCACAAAAGTGCAGGGACCTCACCATGGGTGCCTAGCATCCCAACAAGATGGCACTTGGCTCACTGAAATGAAAAGGAACTAATACTATAATTTAACTAAAAACTTAAGACAAACTTAACTGTAACTTGCCATAAGAATTTGGGCAACATACCTTGAAGGGGTGCAAATATAAGCTCAGCAAACCAAAGCAACAAAGCTGAACACAAAACTAGCAACAGCAGGAATAACGTCCAGGAGCAGAGAGTGAACACAGGCCGCAAGGTGCCAGGAGTCAGGCCTCAGGCTGCACTCACCAACATTACACACACTGTTCACCTTTACAGGGAGCGATCTCCACCACAATGCCCGTGTGCATGATGGAGTTAAAAATGGGTCTTGTGGCTGTAAAGTCTACTGAGAAATGTTCAAAGTATCAATCATTAATGTCATCTCATGTTATTTTACTTTAAACTTTCTAGACACAACTATACACTATATTTGTTTTGTGTTCCCTGGACGGTCAATGACATTTTCACTCTGCAGGACATGACGTGGTCCTCTATATTCACTTTAATTTGCTGTAATTCCCATGGAGCGTCAATGCATGGAAAGTTACGGATCTCAACTTTAATGAAACTGTTTTTTATGTTCAGTTTACAAGACCGATCATTATTAAGAATGTCATGTGGCAAACCCACAAATGAGACTGACCTCAGATTGTCCTGTAGTTTCAGTTGCACAGAATAAATAAATTGTGTTTACAGAAAGCATTTAGTGTGAAGGGATGATAGTTTTCACATATTTCACTGATGTTGCTGAAGAAGTGGGTTTGTACTGCCAAACACACACACACACGCACACACCACACACACAAACTCGGAAACAGACCTCAATCAGCCAGTGCCTACCCGAGGCTCTCTAGAGAAGGGGATACAGGGCTTTATGGTGCAAAATAATAAAAAGACATTTTCAGTGATTAATACGCTTCTCCTCCAGCCTGTGGAAAACTGACATCTATACTCAATCATGGCCTGAATCTATTAGAAATTATTGATTTGTAGGAAAGACAGAGAGAGGGAGACTGAAAAAGAGGGAGAGAGAGAGAGAGAGAGAGAGAGAGAGAGGCTTAGAGATATAGAGACAGAGACAAGACGGGGGTAGAGACTTGAGACGGAGAGAGATAAAGAGAAAGTGAGAGAGAGAGGGAGGGACACACACAGACACCAGCAATAAAGTTGTCTTATCTCATCATTAATTGGAAAATGTATGAGAAAAATTGTACCTAAGTTGTGTCATAACTTTTCACAAACACCCTGAAACTTTGAGAGAGGCTGCGGTTCATTCGGCGAGCCTGGGCAGAGCGATGCTTCTGATGTGACCCTTTATCTCTGATGTCGGCGGCGCCCTGTCTGCTGTGGCAGTGAATGATGTGGACAGACAAGTGCGGAGTGGCGCGGGTCGCCTTCAAGGCGCAGCCATCCACTGAACCCAGCAACACAAGAATGGGCCAGAATTCAGAGTGCTCAAAGACTGACAGGTCTCTTCTTGAATCGTATATAAATGGGAGTCGGGGCGTCCCTTCAGTTCAAGATGAAGACAACCTGTACGTGATAAAAAAAAAGGCCGAAGTGGCAGTTGGAGATGTGTGTGGGTGTGAGTGTGTGGGCTGGGAGTAAATTTGCAATGTTAACGACAGACAAGTTTCAGAGAGAGTTCTGACTGATGCTGTCTTTGCCAGTTGATGTAATTTGATGAGCACATTGCTCTGACATGTCCAGTCCTCTGTCTCTGCCACTGACTCTTCCTCCTTCACTTCAGTGGCACCGCAAAGAGACCAGACACACAAATTCTCTTCATCCAATCCAGGGATGTGCGTGGATATCTGGTTAGCCGGATAACTAAATGTTTTAATGTTTTTCAACTGGATATTCATAATGATTAAACAGTTAATTAGCAGTTTTTAAGAAATAGTATTTTGTATTCATTTTATAGGGTGAATCTGTAAACATGTTAAATAAAGTGAACATATGAGAATTAAGCAAATGAGTGAAGTCTAATTATGTTACGTAGGCTATGTTAGTATGTAGTATGTATGTTTCCGGCCTTCTGCTGACGAACAGCTGAGGCAAAATGAAGAGAGGCTTGATCAGACATGACGCTCATTGTAAACTGTGCAATACAGTGCTGAAATCCGGCGGCAGCATCGGCAACACGTCGCAACACATAACGAGCAACCAGTCCATCAGACCAAGACAAAGGACACACAACAAACGACCCTCGCCTCGTTTTTAGCGGGAGCAGCAGGGAGATGTGACTGGCGCCGTTCTGAGGAAGTCACTCAGAGGATCTGTAAAATGATTGAACTAGACATGGTGCCAATAAGCGTGTTGAAGACGAGGGCTTCTGTCAGCTTATCAGCTACCTCAAACCAGAGTGCTGCAGCAATGCCAGCAAGACGGATGATAACTGCCTGAATTGAAAAACACGACCAGGACCACTGACATGCACTGAGAGAGGAGCTAACCACCACCGGGAACGTAGCCCATTATGTAGAATTAGAAATGTGACATTGGCAGATTGTGTGAGGCACTTGTTATGTTAAAAAAAAAAAAAAAGAAAAAGGAACGGATATGCAGCTTTCAATGGGTTAATGACAGCAGATGGCTGGTTCTCAAAATATCCAGTACGCACATCCCCAATATAATCACAACCTTATTATTTTGTAGTCCTAGTAGTTATTTACTAATTCATACATCTTAGGCTTTATAACATCTTTCTCTAATCAAATGAAAGTAAGTCATACGAGCTACAAGGGAAATGGTGTAGGAAGGTGTACAAGACTTGAGATTTTATAAGTGCTGGCATCTATTTATGTTAATCTAACTAAAACCTGCTGTATTTTCATTAGTTACTTGTAGCGTGTATGCTACAATAATCAAATGAATATTGACTGTAGACTGTTTGATACATGTTTTGTTTCTAGCTTGTTGGACTTCTTTTTTGTAAGAGCTGCTGAAGGCTTTGTTGAGGATAAAGGTACAGTCAGGTACATGTAAGTCACAGCCTTACTTGCTCCGTGATGTTTTCACCTTTGTTGTTATGCTGTGCTTTTGTTTCGTCAGTCAGATATGTCAACACATATAAAAGAATCTTCATTATTTTTGTCGAGTAGGCCTTGGGCAAAGGAAGATTCAATTTTGGTGCTGATTAGGATCGAAGATTTCCTTCCACCAGACAATATTGTTTTTTAAGCCATAATTATGAAACTTATAGACAGTTTCTATCTAGCTGATTCACAACATGCAGATTTAAGTTAGTGTTCGGCTGAATTGGCTTTTATCTTCATCTGAAGGGAATCCAAATACTCTCGAAGCATCACTTGGAACAGGGAGCATCTTCCCATCAGCCTGCGTGTTTTCTGCCATGATGCTAAAAGCAAGAGTGTGAGTGCTAGCAACAAATTTCCCAACAGGCAGGTTAGGACTCAAATTCATACAATTTCTTGGCACATGAGTGACATTTGGCTACTGAAATTCATTATGACAGTCTTAGACACGCAGCTCAGCTCAGTAAATCAGTTCAATTCTTTCAAATATTCTCATTAATTCCAGCAACATTTCCAGGGTTAGGAGCACTGCAGCATAGTTGCTAATTATTTCACTCGCTGTTATATAAAAGGCCGTTAGAAAACAGTATGGCTGTTAAAATAAAAATAAATAATAATAATAAAATACTAACCATATAATCTATATTTATTTTTAGATTTTAATTTGAGCATTAAATCTTGTTTTTACATTGATAGTATATTTGTTCATATTCAGTCAATATAATAAATTGCAGCCTAATAATCAACATATTTGATGGTTTTGAATCTTCCAGGAAAACAAAATCTTTACTTGTACTTTACTTGAGAAAGCATGAAAGCCTACATCAGTGTACAACTCTGTCAGTCTGGGGACTGACTTGGCCACTGAAGAATATTCCACTTCTTTGCTTTCCATAAAACTTGGGTTGCTTTCGCAGTGTGTTTTGGATAATTGTCCATCTGCACTGTGAAGCTCCATCCTATCAGTTTTGTGGTGTTTGGCTGAACCTGAGCAGATAGTACAGCCCTATAAACACCAGAATTCATCTTATGACTTCCATCAGGAGTCATATCATCAGTAAACACTAGTGAGCCGGTTCCACTGGCAGCCATACATGCCCATGCCATAACACTGCCTCCACCATGCTGGACAGATGATGTGCTCTGCTTTGGCTCACGAGCTGTTCCTCTCATTCTCCACACTTTTCTCTTCCCATCATTCTGGTACAAGTTAATCTTTGTTTCATCTGTCCAAGGAGTCTTGTTTCAGAATCGGACAAGCTTTTTTTTAGAAGTTTTTTAGATGTTAGTCTAATCTGGCCTTCCTGTTCTTGAGTGACACCAGTGGTTTTCACCTCGCTGTTTACCCTCTCTATTTATTTTCTCACAAATGTCTCTTGACTGTAGATTTGGACAATGATTCGCCTTCCTCCTCCAGAGTGTTTTTGACATCCCTCGATGATGTGACTGGGTTTTTCTTCACCAGGGAAAGAATTCTTTGGTCATCCACTTTAGATGCCTGCTGTGGTCTTCCAGGCCTTTTGGTGTTGCTGAACTTACCAGCGCATTCCTTCTTTTTCAGGACATACCAAACCGTTGATTTGGCTCCTCCTAAAGTTGTTCTTTTTGAGTTGAAAGATGGCCTCCCTCAGCTGCATAGACGCCTCATTACAAATGCAAAAGCAAACACTTGGAATGAACTCCAGACCTTGTATTTTCCAAATTTGTCATGGAATAACAAGGGAAAGCCCACACCTCAGCTTGAAACTGTTTTTTAGTCAAGTGTCCAATTACTTTTGAGCCTCTGAAAATGGGGTGACAATGTATAAAACTTTCAGCCTTAAATTAAAGCTGCAAGTCTGCACTTTAATCACATCTTGATTACTCCATTTCAAATCCACCACAGTGGATATAAATATTGTGTCATTGTCCAACTACTTATGGACCTGACTGTATATAGTGATGTACTGTGGCACTGTCTGGTACTGGATGGCATGTAAAACCCTGCTTGTGATGGAGTGACGTATGAATGAAGATGGCGTGCTTTATCAGGGACACCAGTGCTTTCATTTTGCCTTGTACAAGCCTTGTAGTGCATTGAACAGGTTTTTCAAATTACCAGGAGTCCTTACTATGTAAGACTTCAAACATTTCATGGCAAAATTTAAGTGGAAATTTAATATTAGGAAATGACTTTCATACTGTTTTGATGAAGAGTATTTTTGCTTGGTGGCTTCAAGGTATCAAGTCCAACTTTACTGTCATTATTTGAGCTGCACAGCAAAATGAAGCAGCACCCACGCATAACCAACACACATGACACGACTGATGATTTGGTATAGACCAATTAATTTCAAAAGAAGCAAAAATAATATTTTTCAACACAGAGCAAATCCAAAGTTCTGATGCTGGGATAATCTTTTCCTGTGCTTTAAGATGTTATTTTGAGCCTTAAATTAGGCGTATAATATTTTTGGCTGACATTTGTATACACTGAACCTCAAATCAAGTGAAATTAATTGAGAAAAAATGCAAATTACTAAATAAAAGCAACATGCCACCCACTGACTGTTCTAGCTGTTGCTTCCAATGGGAAATGTCAGTCATGCGTCCATAGAAATACAGGGTCACTCAGACCCTCCTCACCTTGCAAGTAAAACAGCATTTCCATTACAAGTGCAATATTTTACCAGAACATGATGGAACTTCAGTTGCTGTCTTTAGCAAAACCTTATGGCAACATCACATCACCAAACAGTTTTGACTTCTGAGAGGAGCCATGATGCGCTCAAGGCTAAAATGTCAGAGATAACAAACCCCCGTCTCTTCACAGTGCCAGACTGTCTCATCCACTGACAGTCTGTGCACCTCTTAACTTTGTGTATGTGTGTGTGTGCGTGTGGGTTAGTGTGTACAGTACAGCCATCGAATTATCAGTTAATTAATATACATTAATCCTATACAGTCATACATTCGTACACCCAAGGCTTCAAGGCTACATGGCTGCCTCTCTGCATGCAATTCCACCATGTCTGCCGTCTTCCAGAGATCAACAGCAGCAAAAGACCTCTGTAAGTGGCGTTAGACGAGCATTTCATCAAGCGGCGCCACAGTTAAATTGTACAGACGAAGTGACAGAATGTCACTGTCATGGGAATTGGTGGAAACATGAAAGAAGCTTGCCCTGTTCTGCATGTCAAAAGCTAAATCCTGCTGTGGGCTTTTTTCCCGGTAGCAGCCATTACAGATAACTCGCTGTTTCCATGAAAATGGCAAGGCTCTGTAGAATATATAGCCACAGAATCAGCACATGCAAGCAAACTGCACACACATGTACGCATCCAGGACACAACTGCATACACACACATACAAATACACGCACAGGGACATGCAATCTCAAACACAGAGACGGGCAAGTACACACATATGCACAAACAGGCTTATAAATACAAACGTCCACGCTTCTCGCTTCTTTCCCTTTCAGCTATGGTCAAAGGGCAGCAGAGGGGCTACAGGCAGAGCTCATATCTGCTGGAGGAAGGTCAAGGAAGCGCTGAACTCCTCGTAGCAGCACAAACTCATCTCATCTGCTCCATCACATCTGTCACCCTCTGATCTGACACCAGCCAGCCGGCTGCTCACAGCCCCCTCCGGCCACCAGCTCAGAGCTGGCACTGTCAACAACAACCACCCCCACTGCTCCACCTCTCAAAGTTTCACCTGAAATTTTACTCAGTCACACACACACACACACACACACACACACACACACAAACGGTGCATATATCTCGAGGGCAAAACACAAATACACTCTTGAAGCTATGTAAATACATGCACATGTTTTTGAGATGTGCATGTGTGAACATTTGTTCAATCCCAGAGTTGGCACGGTCAACATAATCCAAACTACACGCACACACTCATATGCACACCGACACACACCCCTTCTCCACTGACATTCATTTGTTGCTGACATTTAAAATAAATTCGCCTCAGGGTCATGGAATATCTTCCACATTCAGAGGATATGACAGCTGTCAGTTGTAAAAGTAAACACGCCAAAATTAGATACATACACTAAGGTTGCTGCAGAAAACTAACATCATAGAGCAGGGCCATGTTGTCACGGACTACGTAATGTGATGACATCTAACCACAGCAGATGCACAATGAGTGATGTCCCATCTGTGTCGAAGGGATGAGAGATGTTATGGATACTGAGATGTGTTTGATAGTGAGTTGACAACTTTATGAGAGTTATGAGGGTTTGTGTTAGAACTACAATATCCAGACTCTTCAGTCTCTTTCATATTTGTATTTCCTGGCGGCCTCGTGGTCTGTTAGTGGGATTTCACAAGTGTCAGAGCCAGATGGTGTGTGTGTGTGTGTGTGTGGTTAAGAAGAAGGAGACAGGTGTGGCTATCCATGCTCTCTGCAATATGCAGTAATTACATGTTAACACTGGAGGAATATACATGGAGGCCAGTGAGAGGCAATACATTACTCTCTCTCTCTCTCTCTCTCTCTCTCTCTCTTTCTCTTTCTCCCTGTTAACTGCACCCCTGTTGTGTAAATACCAGGCTGATGATTGATGTGGGGATGTATGTCCTGTTGTGTCTCTGTCACATCATCTATCATACAGCCTGGATGGCCAATAGTAATAACAAGATGAATGGGCCTGGTAAACCTGGTCTGCTCGCCTGTTACCTGGATAGTTGGAACTACTCACCACTTTTTTATTGGCTACGCCTTTTAAGCCAGATGCTGCTTACCACTCCACTTAGAAATGCTGAATCGACATGTGAGTCTTGGATATAAGGTCTTGAAACAGGTATTGGGGTGTCAGTTTCAATTCCAGTCCCTGTAACTTTAGGGACTGGACAGTGAACATATCTGTGCTTTTTGCTGTAATTTACCTTCTCTGGTCTTCGCACCTGTCAGGAACACGTGAAGAAATAGCTGAGTGTGAGCCCAGACTAGATTTTGTTGTGATAGACTTTTCAAGCATGACTCACTGCTGGCTATCAAATGTCAACATCAGCCTGCTTATAAAACTGTATGCTTTGGGGCATTTTCTGTTGTTGGTTTTGGATTATTTTCTCTCCTCTAACAAACTGCAGTATGCCTTGTTAAGGCAATCCACAAAGAGTTGAATTGAGGGCAACTAGATCTTTCACTTCTCATCCAATAAGCTTCTCCGGTTCTGGTTCTTGGATGAGAAGTGAAACAACTTAGAGAATCTACAAACATGTGCGGTTTCCCTCCGTTTAACTCTATGTGGATAACCATGACCTGGATGACTAAGGTTTCCAAAGTCATTTATTAAGACGAGCACAGTCTTGCATTATAAGGCATTATGGTGCTGTTATTTAGTGCACACCCAAACAAGCACGCTACTGTTCTCACTTGCAAAAATGAAGCAACCCAGAGAAGTAAACTCACCAGAAGTGGACTAAGCATCATCTGGAGCTGGATCTCCATACCTCAAGACCATGGTCATTTCCATCAGCCTGTAGTCTGTATTCTGTCACCAGCCAACTGGCTCCTACCTTCCTTACCCTGCCTGGTCATCACTCCTGGCTCCCCAATGGTGAATTGACCTTCTCACTCTTGCCAGAAAGCAGAGTCACTCCCCATCTTCCGTTGCAGTCTGAAAAGTCATTTCATTTAACCCACTCACATACTGAGCGGTATCTTATCTCCCATACCTACCTCCTGTACATGCTGTAAAATCCTCCCATAATAAAGTAGAAACGTACCTTCTCCTTGGCTCATATCTCTTTTCCTTCCCCTGCCCTTGTCTCTGACATGATCATTTTAGGGTCACAGTAATACTGGCTGGCGATCAAGATACTGAAGCGTGGAAGTGAAGCTGTTCTCCTTTGATAGGATGTAAAAATTGTTAAGACACTTTATCAACTTGTGTGTGACCTCTATGTCTTTTAACAAAATATCTGCATGATCACTGACATACTTGCCGTACTTTTTTCTCTGTGTGTCACCAGTGTGTGGTCATGAACCTATTTCCCAGCATGTTTTTGGGCAATGGACTTTTACTTTGCCCAGTTTATTGTTGCTTGGCTCATGTTCCCTATTTAGTTATTTTGTTTGTATGTGCACTGTTTATCATCTGTTATTGTCTATTCTTTTGTTCTTTTGGTCTAACTCCATCTGCAATAACTTTTGCTTTATGATAATTAGGAAGATGGATTTGGAGTGGGGGCAAAACACACAGTGCATTTTCTTTTCTATGCCAGAGAACTAACCAACTAGCCTGGCTAACCTTGAGAGTTTAGTCAGTTGCTTGGCTCATAATTAATAATTTTACATTTTCTTGAAGTGTTCACACTATAACATTATTGGTTTGTTCACTGATCATGTAACCTCTGACCAAACACACTGTATATTGTGAGGGAGGTGGTGGAGATGGTAGACATGTAAGACTTCCTAGCGGTGCAAGTCAACACCAAACTGGAACTTGTGGTACCAACAAACTGGGCAAGCTGGTGAGGAAGGCCAGCTCTGTGGTGGGGATGGAACTGGACAGTGCGGAGGCTTCGTTGACAATCTCTCTCGTCCTCTCTATGCCCAGCTGAGGCGGCTCAGGAGCACATTCAGCAACAAAACCATCCACCCACATGCCTCAAAATGCCTGGGGGGCTCTTTTGTGCCATCAGCCGTCAGACTCCACACCGCACCCAGAGCCTCCTACCTCCACTGACTGAGACTCACAGCCACACACCACTCACCGTTAAACTGTCACCACCCCAGACTCTGCACATGTGTTCATAAGTGGATCTATTTTACGGTAAATTCAGATTTTATCTTATTTTATTCTTATCTATCTGTCTTATTATTCTTGTCTGGTTTTATTGAGCATTATTATCCTACTCATCAATATGCGGTACTATAAAACTCTGTGAATTTTCCTCAGACTTTAAGGTTCTGGTTCTGGATCGGCAGGTTCAATAAACTGTCAAACTGCCACAGCATTTCCTGAACAGAGGCATAGTGTAATGTTGCACTCACTGCGTCATGCTCGGAGCATAGACTAAATTAAAATGTAAAATGAAAATGGAAATCTCCATATATCACAAGCTCAAGGTCAGTCTCTCAGGCACAGCCTCAGAGGAGATGCGATACATGGCTATGCTTGAATACTGTAAAACTAATGCATTATTTATCATAAATCACAAAATGGTAAACAGTCTGAAAATAGGCCCTTGGATCATTATATAATATGTGGACAAACTTAATATGTCCAGAGATGTGTGGACTGTAATCACACTGCTACAAGAAACACCTTCATAGTCCAGTGATTCAGACCATCTTTCCCTGGGTTTAACAGGTTCAGCCACGTCTGCTGAGGTCTCCCGGGGTCATCTCCGCAGAGCTCGGCTGAGTTGGAAGATCCTGGCCAGCATGCTTGACCTCCTAGAGCTGTGCGGTAATTGGCAGCCAGAAGTCTCACCTCTCATCTACAGTAGGACGGGACTGTACTGAGCATAAAAATAGCATTCCCTCCATTTACACTTCAGAACAACAGTGCTTGGTGTCAGCAAGCTTTTCCAAGAGGGGAATATGGGAAAGGGAGAACAAGGGAGACAGCAGGACAGAGTTGTGTGTTTGTTCATGTATTGATGCACTTGGGAGGACCAAATGTGTTTTCAAAAGGTGACCAAAGTTCATCACTTCTGTGGCTCCACATTCACACAGTGCAAGATGCTTGATTGCATCTATAGAGTGGTCTGTAAGATAGGGTGACTGTATTTTCACACCCCCATACCAGGATCCTGTACCACACATTTATATACAGGCACATGCAGGCGCTTAGACATGCACCACAGGCATTTTGATCTGGATGTGGGAAACTTATTTCAGTCAGTCAGTCACCAGCACCTTTCAGCACCACGGAGAGCAGACGAAAAATTGTTTTTCTCTCCCAAAATCCACCAAAAGCGTAGTTTATCTGCAAACCCTATAATAACACTGGCAAACACAAAACACAAGGACTGCATTGGTGTGATATAACATATACCGATTTTCATATACCAATTTTCATGTACCGATTTCATATACCTTTCATATACCTTCATATACCCTAAACGCTGATCATTTTTGGTATATGATATGTGTATGTTCGTTTCATTTCAGGTTTCATCTTCAGGTGTGAATAGCGTAAAAACATAAATATTTCACAGTGAATGTTGAAAACCAGGGCCAGACATTTTACAGATGTTTTACAGATATTTGTCGGGACTCAGGATACCCAGCTTTAAATCAATTCCAGACAAACGTCTGGTCACCGTATTATGGCATTAAAGTTTTGAAGCATCAAATTGTGCCTTATTTTATTGTTTGGATGGTGTCTTTCACAATGTTACATTGTTTTGATGAGCTACCATAACCTCTGTGTCTTGCAAATACTATTTAAGCAGCATTAATCAAGAATAAACAGACCGTATCTCAGAGTGTCACACTGACCCAAACAATGGATGCAATCATTATCCAACCAACATTTTTTGAAATACGTATTTCTGTGGTCTGCAATCAACTTCTCACCCATTTAACACATGCCAGGCACAACAGATATATTGCACTGAAATGAACCCACATTAGTAAGGAAACAAGGCAGTATGGAAATCTGATTTGCTGTTAACAGACGATGATAAGCTATGGCCTTAAACTTATTGACTGCCCACACATTCAAAAGACAACCTCCCCTGGTCTTTATGTTTTGCATAAAATTAATGAATTTCTACTGACTTGTTGACAATGCTGCTCAAAGAGACGAGGTTTAGATTCAACGTTAGAGTTATGTTCATGTTAGGGCAAATGTTAAGGTGAGAGGAGAGGGTTAAGTTAAGGATAACATGCAGCTGCTCATTACTGCAAAATAAACTGTGATCAGAATGTAAAGCAAAGGGGTTTTATAACAACCCAAGGAGGTTTATTTTGCAGTAAAGATCAGTTGGCTATTTACCAAACTTAGTGCATGGCTACTTATGAAATTACACAATAATAGGACACAAAATATAAATGTTGAAATGACGATATTAGCCTTTAAAATTCCACCGCAACAAGTAGTTTCATCAATAACTAGTGACATTAGACCTGCATGTCTGGACGCGCTAACACTCAAACTAGCCTACTATATGTTATAGCTTGCTTTCGTCCCCACTGTCCTCATTATTTTCTTTTGGTTTTTGCTTTTTTTCTGGTGATAGTTCATCCTCTAACCATGAATCAAACTTCTCATGTTCCCCTAATAAATTAAAAGTGATATCCAAGCTGTAATAGCCCCAGCAGGTGTCGTTGTTAGCCAGTTTGATTAATGGTAGTAAATGGACTGGACCTTCTGCGCACAGTGATAAATCGAACCTGCTTGAAGTGACATCCATGGCAATATTTAGTTATTCATAATGACATTACTGAGATACTCATTACGGCCATTATTCAAAATATCAGACTGCAAAATCTTGTGAGTGACCAACGCGAATTGGATATTCTGTGGAGCCAAGGGCAAAATGTTAAGAGGCAGGAGGTCTGGTGATCCTCCGCCAGAAATATTTTACCCGTTTAAAACTAATTTCCTACATTTTTACACAACCCCAAATGACTCTGTGCTCACCAACGAGCTGTAGCTAAAATATACTTTCGTGTGAACAGACATCACCATTCAGCTGCAGTTTGATACGTACATTTCAGCTTACAGGATCAATCACAGTTGTCATTATTCTAGCCCTGAAATGGTGGGAGAGAAACAAAGCTTATCTTCACTTCAGTAATGTTTAAAAGGCTTTATCCTATTACCAGAGTTTGCAATCCAGTCCCTTGAGACCCCCATTCCATGTGCCTGTTCAATTCTGGGGCTAGCACATTCATTAGTCAGCGCCTTGCTGATTAGTTTACTAATTAAGGTGTGCCAGCTCAAGAATTTAACAAATATGTGGAATTTGTGGCGGTCCCTGAGGACTGGAATGAAACCTTATTACAGTGTTACAGTGAAGCACAGTCATGCATGCGGCAGAACAATGACAACACTTGATGAAAAAAGTGTGTGTTGTGGAAGGGGGGAGCAAAATAACAATTTTCACAACTGGGAGGGGCGCATCCCCAGTGGAAATTACAAGCACAGAGCTGCACGGTTAAGGTTCAGGGTTGTTTCTATGCGTATGTGTGTGTGTGTGTGCACTTGCAGTATGATAAGCATATTGTGGTCTGTCTGGACACACAACTACATGTCACTATACACCCCAGCTATCTTGCTGTTCATTTATTCAGTGAAGTCATGGCTCCCTCAGAAGGCGACCTTGTAGCTTTAACGGGCCGCTTCACATCTGCCTTGTTTCATGATGATCTCTGCCATCACACCTTTCTCATCCGCACAACACAAGCACACAGAGAAAAGGGTCACTGAAGTATTCGACTGCTCACCTTTTCTCCATACCACACACACACACACACACACACACACACATACAGACACGCAGCAAGACTAAAACCCCATTTCCATTTTGTGACACATTACAGCCTTCAGTATGCATGGCCAACCCAGCCATTATCTCTATGCAGAAATAATTTGAGTGTCAGATGTTTCGTCAGGGAGCAGAGATTATTCACCCTGTCATAGACTGGGGAGTTCAGACGGGTGTTGCGGTGGGAGTGTTAAATTTAGTCTCTGTATGAAAATTACAGCGGTGATGGGAGAGATCTGACTAGGAAAATGAGGCCCGTGACTTATGGTTGTGCAGATCAGCTTTTTAAAATGTGATGTGTTATCCCAGTTTTAAGATCGTTACAGCAAAGCCCTATTATCTCTGCTAATGACCTCATCATTCAAAGTGAACTAGCTTTATTCACTCCCCTTCAGATTCACAGAACAAAAGGCCAGACTGGGGGGAAAACTGAGGGTTTGCTCACAATGCGCCCACAGGAAATCATTGACCACTGGTAAATCTCGAGTGTTATTGAGTGAGGGGGAGGGGGTCGACTACAGAAGTTTACCGCACAGTTACACAATCTGTTTCTTTCAATTTGCCTGGGCTGGGATGATGGAGTAAAAAATATCTGCCATCAAATGAAACTTAAGGTAAGAGCCACTTCAGGAAAAAGAAGAAGAAAAAAAAATCTTGCTGGAAACATCAAACTGGGAAATGTGATTTTATAAATGGCACCCATTGTGGCACAAAAAATGTGGCCTCCACTTCTGATGCTCCAGAGAATGACATCCTGACTGAATGCCGGCAATTCCTTGGGCAGTTTGCCAGATGGGCAGCGCTTTTGGGACAATTGCTTTCCTTGAACCAATGGCACCATCAATCACACGAAGTAGTGTGTTTGGACCTTACTCTAGCACCCAGGGAACCGCACAGCGCCGGACAACATGAACATCTCTTTTCTCAACACAGGTTAAAGACTGACTGATGGCATCTAATGCAGGAAATAAGACGGCTTGCCTCTCACATCACCCACGCGTTTTGTGATTGGCAGGCGCGTTACAGCCTCTGCAATCAACCAGCGGCCCCCATCAGCTCTTGGCTCATTGTGAAGGCTGTGTGACAGAGAACAAAAAGCCTACAGTGTCTGATTAGGCTGACTGACTCCCCAACATAGGTTAGCTGACACACTAGGGATAGCCTGTTTACAGAGCTCCAGCCACAATGGTGTAACCTGACTCTGGCAACATTACAATCAGGCAAAACAGCCATCCGAGACAGTTCTGCGGCCATCAATATTTAACCGCGTAGGCTGGCGGGCGAAAAGATCCTCTCAATGTCTTGATAGACGCCCCGCAGGGAGACAAGGGAGACACTTCACTTCAGAAAGACTAATTACATTATATGGCTTCACAGAGGCTTAATTCACACCTCACTCCTTTGATGGGTATCAGAGAGACGAGGCAGTGTCCAGGCGTGCAGCTTTGACTGGCGAAACTCCCAAGAGTGCAAAATGTTATAAACACACTATTCTCATGTTCTTCACTCTCATTATTTTCTTTTCGTGGCTTCGTAAGTGAGAACAAAACTGACTGCTTCGGTCATGTTTTACAACACTGTACTACAGATCATTAAAAAGACCTTGAAATCAGGCCACGGAAATCATATGCATGCATCGCCTGTAATATTTTATGATCAATACCCTCAGGCTGCCTTGTCTAAATGAAATGTTTACTTTTCAAATGGAATTTGAAATGCAGAGTTATTCATTATGCAAACATGCTGACTCTTGGTGTTTCATGCGCCTAGATAAATTCCCTAAAAGTGGATCTGTTGTTAATGTCAATGAGGAAGCTTTGAGGAATATCGACGCTGTTAAGTGTTTTCCATTTGCAACATTGTGGCGCTTCAATGACGGCACACTTGTGGGGCTGAGTGGGGAGCTGGGTGCATTCATGTGTTTGTGTTGATCAGCGTGTGCCTGCATTTTGTGCCTGTGAGTGTGTGCATGTGTCTGTTTTATATTTTTGGATTTTCCTCGGCGTGTAGCTGTTTAAATGTGTTTGCGGCAGGTTCGGTGATCAGTGTTCAGAGGCACACGGGTAAATTAAAGTGTGCTGACGGAGGTAAAGTCCTGCTTGATTGGATGCAGAAAATTGATGGTCTCCCTTCCCAGTCACTGAGTGGGCAGCGGTAAACAACTTGAATTGCTCTCTCTTTCCCTCCTCCTCTCGCTCTCTCCCTCTCACTCTAATGACTTTTTAATCCTAATTACCAATTACTACTAAATTAATACTAATTAACACTAATACTAACTAATTTTCTTTCCAAATGTTATGCATTTCTCCTAAAAGACGTATTTTAATTGTGCACTTCATGACAAATGACTCCACTTGCCCTCAGTCTCTCAGAGTCAGCAAGAAAATGCCATAAACCACATGCAAAATGTGAGGTTTTCATGAGAAAAACATTATGGGTGTGCAAATATATGGTCTATAAAGCTCCTGGCAGAAAATAGTTTATTGCTTTACAGAAGAAGACACCTTCGCCATACTGACAGTTATCCATCATGAGTTTCTCCACCTGTATCGTGGTACAGTAGAAATTTCTGCATGTGAGACCACAGCCTGCACAGTCACATGTCAGTTAAACAGAGTGGATCTGAGAGGTTTCCTTCAATGATGCAAACTATGAAGGAAATAAAGCAAACTGGGAGCAGGATGCCCATAGTGAGATTGAAGTAAACTAAAGCAAATTTAAACATGAAATAGGCCAGCTTTTGTTTCAGCTAAAGTTAAGGGATAAAAAGGGAGAAGATGAGAAAAAGAGAGAGAGGCAGACCCTCAATAACACATATAGACACAGACGTGCAAAGAAAGAGGCGATTAATCAATAAGACAAACTGTGACTAAAAACCCAAACAGCGACGCTCCCTGCGTTGAGCCTCATTCTGAATGCAGATGCGGATTGAGGCCATCTGTGTTTTTATGCAGAAGTTGCAGGCGTGGAAGGGCAGGGAACAAACAGATTCGATGGCCAGAGAATGAATTTGAGGCAGATGTAAACAGGGCCCGTGTAGCCAAAGGAGATGCACGTGCAAGAGTTGAGTCAGAAACACACTGAGCCTCACACATCACCAGGGGATCGGTGCAGTCTGGCAATGCGTTATGCATTTGACCATCGAGACTGACATCCCGCATCATTTCATTAAGTACCTCCTGAATCTATGGGACCCACAGATGAACGAGGCTCCAGAGGAATTAGCCGTATTATTGGCCATGAAGGGTGAGAGGATGGATTGATGGCTGAAAGGAGAAATGGAAAGATGATGGAAAGGGGAAATCGGAGGCTGCTCAGGTCAGAACTGCACAGACTAGTGATGCGCTATGCACCTAGGATTGTGAGCATTATAATGATCCGCTGAATGCTTTACAACTCAGGCGGAGGGCAGAAGGACAGGCTGGTGCGGCTGACAAGCTCACAGGACAGTGAAGGCATGCAGCACAACTTTGTCAGCTAACGCCAGCTCTCCAAAGTCAGGGCTGGCTCACTGGTTCAGTTCAGCTTCCTTAAAGCTGTGTGTGCTGTGGAGTGAACCAGCCAGTGGGACAGGTGGAAGTCAAACTGCATTACACCTCTGCGTTAGTACAATCTGAGTGTACACGCACAGGAGAAGTACACCTTTGTCAGGTGTTTTTGTCCGTGGCAAATTTTTTGAGACAGCTCCAAGACAAAGACCAAGCCTCACGCTTGGAGAGTGACTCAGCGACAGTAGGAAAAAAAAAAAAATTAAAACACTATGACATGCAAACCCTTGTTTTAGTTCCACAGTGGAGACACTGAGATACACTCTCCCTTCGCTTCACACCCGCACTCTCAGCATCTGTCATCTCTTTGCCCTCAGCCCGAAGCATTTCCTGGAAGACAGAGTACAAAGCACGCACCAAGTACTCACACATACACACACAAACACACACACACACACAGCGACTTGCAGCTTCCAAAGGGTCGACTTCAGAAATCTAATGATCAGCTTAATAAACACAAAGCCCCTTCGAGGGAACCAAATCCAAATTCATAAAATCACAGATGTTCTCTAAATAAATTATTGTATGGGAGGAGCATCATAATGTGGCTTCTCCTGCACTGGTGGTCTAAGAACCCAAACAACATGTATACAGTTCCCTTTTTGTTTATATTTGTACATAGATACTCAGCTCTGCAGGCATGGTGGCACTGGCATGTTTTCCCAACATCAGATCGGCTTAGAGAATGAAATGTGACCGCACTCCGTGACTTTGTGGACAACTTTGCGACTGGTGTGTCAGCATGATGTCACTTTCTATTTGTCCCAGACACCTTTAAGATGTTTTCCGCCGGCTGATCTGATGCTATGCACGACTGTCAAGTTTGTGGCACACCACTGATGGACCACTGGGATTCTGCATTTGTGAAACATCTCTGCCGGCTGGTATGACACTCTGTCAAGATCCACTATTCAGTTATATGCCCACGGCCCTTTTTCCAAACCTAAAATGGGCAGTATGGCACACAGAGGGAAGGCTGTTATATATGGACTGACTGGAAAAGTTTCACATCCACATAAATATTTTAGAGCACACGGAGCCATTACATCACATCATTAACCTCACAATGCAATCATCGGACATAAAATCATTAGTGGATTTTGCTGTTTTTTCTTTTCACTTCTCTATACCTGTTTAACTAGTTGCAGTTTGTTTTCTAAGCTCGAACAGTGATGAATGTTAAAATTCAGATCAACAAAATGAATTATGGTAACGTGTCTACATACTCATGTACAGGGGAAGCGTGCGGTGACTTTTGATATCTGTTCATTTTATCTATATTTACGACCCACACAGAGAGCTGTCCTGTTGAGGTTGCTGTAAAACCATGATCCATACCCCGACTGTCTTCATTTGAGAAATTTTAGACTCCTTTTTATCTGATTCAGATGTTGCTGAACGTACACTTGAAGACAGCAGCATGTATCACTATTCCAGACGTTGCTTTCTGATGGCAGCCTAAAACTTGCTGTTGCTCCTAACCACCACCATAAATCAGCACACGGCTCTTACTGTTTCATTACGGGATGAAGGCATTATCTATCTCCTCGCTGCGTTCGGGTTTTTTGTTTTCTGGTGCAGTCTCTGGCACACTAAAAGACTAGAATATTTAGAGGGCTTTTTTTCAAAACTGGTTAAAGTGCTTTTTGTCTTCAAGGGTGTTAAAAGTTTCAAGCTGGGCTAATCTAATAAATACGGGGAACTTTTTGAAGATTTCAAAAGAGTTTGATCATACCTGCTGTGCTGTTTGTTTTGGTTAGTTCAGATTACCTTCTCAGTCGCAGCCCTGAGTAAATACACCACAGCTTACTTGGAAGAAGTCTGAAACGGTGACTTCCAGTGTTCTCAGTGCTGTTGTGTGTGTGTGTGTGTGTGTGGAGAGGCAGGGGCAACTGGCTGAACAAAAGGAGTTGATGCTCCAGTGTTGGGTTGAGACACTCCAAATATGCAGTGTGAACACACACAAAACGCATCTTGGTCCAGCTTTTTATCTGTGTAAGGCGATGCCATCCTTCCTGGCATTTTACAGAGACACAGAAAGAGAGAAAATGAGTCAGAGACGGAGGAGGAGGTGAGGACGTGTGTGTGAGCGTGTGTGTGTGTGTAAGTGCGTGGGGGGCTTGCTTTAACTATAGTACCAAATATTTCCAGTAGGAATGGGTGGGCGGGCTACTTCTCATCAAGCAATCACTTACCACTAAAAACACATGCCCGGTGCATTCCTCATATTAAACAGTCAGCTTATGGTTGTAGAGCTTTATGCAAATTTGAGATATCCCGCTGTGGTCAGATCTCATCTAAATCAGGGCTTTAGGGTTCATGTTCACTCTGCATAATTGCTTCCCTTAGCCTGAGTATAAATTCAGGCTTATAAAAGAGTTCTAAATAAATGTTTAGGGCATCATAAGAAGTTGAACCTTGCTGGGGGTTTTAATGGTACACTCTGACTGTCTGCCAGTGTTTTCATTTTGCTTTGATCCTTATCCCATGGTGCAAAAACAGAGTGTTAAAAATCCTGTTCTTCTACAGTTTTTTTTTTCTTAAAAATGCCTCTCTTTCCAGATATCAAAGGCAGCAAAACATATCATCAATCAGTTGTTTAAACCCTTAATCATCTGGGCCCATTAAAGCTGCAATTTATTAAAATCGCTCTTTAAGCCCGCCCATATATTGTAGAATTAATAAGCCTATATAAAATGCTTTAGTTCCCCCAAAAGATTTCAGTCAAATTAAGCAAATCGCCACCACTTGGCTTTGATTTGAGGGAACATTATCAGATTTTGGAGAAAATAGTCTCATCAGGCACAATTTGAGGTAAAACTTTCATGTTTTTTTCCCCCCTCCATGTTATAATTAGCTCTCTTCCAACAAATTCTACCAGAAAATCCCAGTCAATTAACTTGAATTACAGGAGTGAAAACAATGACCTTTAATCATCACACACTGTTGCATGACAGTTTGCAGGTCCTGCGGTTATGTTTGTATGCAGATGGAGAGTCTGCTTGTCATTGCAGTGACAGATTGTTGCCTTTGTTTTGATTGTTTGCTAAAATTCCTGCCATTAGTCAAGAGCATATGCCAGCACAAATTTTTCCCTAATAAATTATTTCCAGTGTAAATAGTAAACTGAGGATGTTGGAAACACTTTGTTACCATCATTAATGCATGGTAATTTCATAGTTAATTAAATTTAGGTAATATTTTCTGTTAGCAACTAATGAAAAAACAATCAATAATGTTTGCTACTTATTAGTAATGCTATACACATGCACACAAAATAACCAAGCAATGTTAAACACAGATAGAGACATGACATTTGGTTCTGCTCCTGTGCTCACACCATAACACACACCATCGACAAGCTCAGTATAAAACAAATGTAGCACAAGTGAGCTTACACACACACACACACACACACACACACACACACAAGCAGAAAGTAACTAAGAACATTTAGTCAAGCACTGTACTTCAGTCCAGTTTTTAACATGCTGCCACTTGACTTGAGTATTTCTGTTCTGTGCCACTTAAGATTTTTTCTACACTACATTTCAGAGCAACATAATGAACTTTTTCATCGCACTACCTGATGATAAAATAACATAAATTATATCATTACTAATACATTGTAAACATAAATAAATATTAATTATCATTTAATTGTTTGTTAACAGTAAAATGACTATTAACTAGGGCTGGGCGATGTGGACAGAATCAAATATCACAATATTTTTCACCAAATACCTTGATATCGATACTGTGATGATATTGTACGGATGACTATTGGTGCTTTCACAAAAGATATTTACATGCAAGATTTTTCATAAACAGCCATTAGCAATTTGCATGCACAATGACCAAGCAACTAGAGACAAATATTAGAACTGTTGGCACAGTCTGATAAGTTCAGGAAGCTGCATCCCTTTACTGTAATGCAGCCCAATATCGCCCAGCCCTATTGTTTAATTAACTATCAATTGACCATTTATTAATGATGATTATGATACAGAGGTGTTGCCAAGAAGTGTTATCAAGATGTTTGTGCAAGTACAGTGTGCTGAGCAGTAACAGTTTGCATCCTTAGCATGAGGAACATGTATGGTGCAAGTAGGAGCACAAAACAAGGCCTGACACATTCGTTTTCCCTGTGATTTTTTCACAATATCACAATTCCCTTTGCTCTTGCTGCTATGCTCTGATAATGCACCCAATTTCACTATTAAATCTTTTATCTCACCTTATTTTCTTGCCCTTACCTTTAGATCCATTGCCTGCATAGCAACATAGAGGCATAATACATAATAATAAACTACAAGCAATGCGTGCATTACTGTTTTCTGATCCTCCTCCTACCCCTGTGAATGAGTAATATCCCCCTTTAAATGGAGGTGAAGTGTGTGACACTGGGCACCATTATCAGAGACACCAGTTTCTCTCTGAAATGAGCTAAAACAAACACAAATGGGGCGCTGAAAGAAGATAAGGCGCATTCTTGCCATCTCTCCTGCAACAATCTGCAGGCCTTGAGAATCAAAAGCAGACTGTGCTGTTATTATTAAAGGTTTGGAATGGAGTGTCACTTTTACTCTCTTTTTTTTGCCAAGACTTTGTTTTATCTGCTTATGTCCCACTGGTGCAATCGGTTTCAAGTAAAAAAAAAAAAAAAAAAGCATTTGTCTTTGCTTTGTGATTACACCTTTGTTTTTTGTGTTTGTGTGTGCACGTGTGTGTGTGTGTGTGCGTGCACAAGTGTGTGCAGCTCCTTGTGAGTGTGTGTGTTTGTCGATGTGCATGTGCATACAAGTGTGCATGTGTGTAGCCACTCTCACTGAAGAGGACAGTCATTACTGCCAGTAAGAGTGCAGGGTCAGCTGTGCAAAAACCCTGAGTGTTGGCACTTTACCATAAAGAGCAGAGACGAGGAGAACACTGTTTTGAATCCACCAGCACTTTTGGGGAAAAAGAGAGAGAGGAAGATGTCGCTGCTGGTAGAGCTGTTGACATGCTGTCTGCAGGGTTAGTATGGGAGACCATGCTTCTGGCAATAGGTGACATTTCATTGATCTGGAGCCAAGTCAGAGCTATAAGTAGGACATGACTGAGGTAGCTCTACGTGATTGGACAATTAAACTGTGACAATGACGGGCTTTCTCCCTCTGCGTCGCCATCTCTCCCTCTCTGTGCAGCTCTCTTTCTCCACTTTTCCTTATGTATCTTTTCCTCTCTCTCTCAGCAAACCGGCGTTGGAAATGAAAAATGTTCTATTAAAAAAATCGGTTTCTTATAAAACTCAGATGTAGCAGACAAAAGCGAGTCGGAGAATCATTATGTGCTTTAATGGAGACCTTGGATACTTTTCTTCCCTTCTGTGCCCAAGGGTCCACCATGTTGTTTCACAGATAGATCCCATCTTGTGCAGACACACACACACACACACACACACACACACACACCGCTCACACACACACACACACACACACAACACCCACACACACACACACACACACACCACCCACACACACACACCCACCCCACACACACACACACACACACACACACCCTGATGGCAGAGACACTGTCTGTCCCGTCTCTCTCTCTGAATCAGCAGACAGACAGTGGGATCCTGATGCTGCTAATCTCTCAGATTATTTCAACAAATCA
>OMLB01017706.1:50172-60678 GCA_900302555.1 Myripristis jacobus
ACACCCACCCACACACACATGCACACACACACACAGGTTCACACAAACACCGATGCACACAGAAAAACAAAGGTGTCCTCTTCTCCCTTGGAGGCAGAGACCTTGAGACAGCTGCTGTGAATGGCAGAAAAACAATGAGGCACTTTCGTCCTCCAGTGAGGAGGCGTTGCCAGGCAGCAGGAGCATGACGTTGTTACCCACCAGTAGTAGTTAGGAGGGGCCACACAGAGGGAGAGAGGGGTGTGTATGTGTGTGTGTGTGTGTGTGTCTCAGAACATAGTCTGAGACAGGGGCTCTCAAGGAAGATATTAGAGGAACACAGAACCTTGAGGATACAGTCAGACCAATACGTGTGTGTATGTCGCAGCCTGTGAATTTATTTCAAAATATTGAGGCAGAAATAAGGGATTTCTATGCAACTCTGTCCCGGAGTCCAGAATCATTGCTTTTAATAAGAACTTCAACTTTCCCCTGTGCATTCTGTTTCTATAAATGTGTATTGATCCCTGGATCCAAAGGACAGTGAGAGAGCAGTGGAAATAGAGACAGTGATTTTCCACTCCTCTGTCCATTCAAAGACACTGAATATAACCAGAGGTAACCAGAAGGCAAAGGTCGGCAGTTGCCTTTGGTGCCAGGCTACCAAGGGCTTGGGGCCTCAAATTTTTGGTTAGGAAGTTTGTTTTTTACTTTCTGAATTAATTGTCTTTCTAAAAATTAATGCACAAAAATGGCATCAGCATGCTTAATTCTGAGTGCTACTGTGCTCATTCAGCACAGTAGCACTTGACTCTTGACACTGGCAACATTTTGACATCAATTAACATACAGAACAAGTTTTACTTTTGTTCTACCACTTATATTTTGTACCACCATGGATGCTGCAGAGCTTACAAGTAGGAACTCAGACTTTGAGCGGCATTCCATTGTACTCTTTCCAGTTGGAGGCGGGAATATTGACTCACAGTTGTCTGGAGCTAAGCATTATTGCACATCTGCAGAAATGATTCAGGAAGACAGTAGCCAGCTCGTGTAAACAAACTGCTCGGCGTGGTGTAGACCCACAGATGGAAAAGTGAAGCAACCCCAGCAGTGCTGAAAAAAAAAGAAAAAGCAAGCAAGATGATAGCAGAATGTTTCAGCAAGACTGTCAAAGGTAATGAGCTTTTTCCCCATAGCGGCTACTGACGGCACTAACATTTATAAAGATGCAGATGCCGCTGCTACATGCAAGACAACCTTATGGGATCCCTTGACTGGATATGATAATAGAACTGTCACGTTCACGCTCCATAACAACTATGGCAATGACAAATGTGGCAACACAAATAACCAGAGTCACTCAAACCAGTGTGTTGCACGTGAAGATAAGCCAGCACTCTGGCCGAAACAGCTGTCAGACAAAGAGCGCTGCGCAATAGCAGACTGAACCTTTTAAGATCATTTACAGAATTAAAATAAATAAATAAATGAATAAAAATCACAAGGGTGCAGATTTACAAGCAGTAACACTTATGTGTGGCAAGAGCCTTAAGAGGAGAATTTGAGGAATAAAGGATCAACAACGCCACCTAGGGAACTGCACCGCAGGAATTAAGACAACTATAATGCTGAATGTTAGGTGTACTGACAAGGCAAACGGACTTGTTACTGAGAGGAAAGTTGTGTTTTCAGAATAACCAAAGATTTTATTGAAATGAATTCAAAAGAGCAGGGACTGGAACTGCTGCTGGCAAAGATTAATAGTCAAATAAAAACTACAAAATATGGGGAATAAAAATTACTTTATTACAGTTATGCAAAACAGGCTTTATTTCTCCTAAAAACTATCCTAGTCTAAAATATAGTACTGTACTTGTGTCCCGGGGCTCTTTCTCACAAAAACAAGTGTGGGGACTTTGTTACGGGTGCCTAGCTTCCCAACAAAATGGCCATCCGCTCACTGAAAAGGAACTAATACAAAAAAATAAAGTAAACAAGTAAACCGACAAGTAAACCAGTAAATAAACAAACCCAGTTGGCTGACAAAACCGAGACAAAAAGTGACAAAACAGCAGCAAAACAAAACAAAGGCCTCAACAAAACAGGAGCAAAAGCCAAACAGCAGCAACAACTAAAACGGACAAGTTCATTTGTTGGGTAAAATCTCACATATTCACGTAGGTGCAGAGAGTGAACACAGGCCAACAGGTGTTATATAAGCTATGGCCCCAGATGAGGAAATTGGCTAGGGGAGGAGTCAGGCCGAGAGCTGCATTCACCAACACCACACACTGCAGTCACCTTTGCTTTGGGAGCATTCCTCACCACAAATGCATATGAGGAAGGGAGGGAAGATAGGTACATCCTGTGTCATGCACAGCGACAAGAAAGGCTGTTTTATGCGCCTTTGTTTGCCTGCCTGTTTTTAAACCAATAAAAGAGTGCTCAGCTACAAGGGGATGGGTCAATCATGGATGGATGGATCAATAACTGGAATCTTCCAGCCCACTTGAGACAGCATGAGAAGTTTGCTGAATACATCACAAACATGGTAACCTCTATCACAGACACTGCAAACAAACACAGCAAAAGATCATCTAAACCGAGATCTAGTTGTTCTCGAGGTAAACCACTGCAGAGATATTTTAAGAAGATCATTTGCAATTATGAAACATCTTGCAGAGCGTAATCTTGCATTTTGGAGCCACTCCAGCCAAATGTTATGCAGCGATCATCGACTGCACTCCAGACCTCAGTCACAATGAGCAACTATCAACGGTGCAACAAAACTAAACTGCGAGACCTCAAATGGTGTCTCCCTTCATGAGCATTTTGTAGGTTTTCTTCAGGCACTTGACACAACACACTTGACACAGAAATGACTCACATGAGTGATCCATTTTTAGGGCACCTAAAAACACCAGCTTTGGATCTTTCAAAGTGTCGAGGCCAGTCTTATGATAATGGGAGTAGCATGCAGGGTAAAAAGCAGGACTTCCACAAGAGAGTGCTGGAACTAAACAGCACAGCGTTATGTGTTTCCTGTGGAGGTCATACACCGAATCCTGCTGCCAGTCATCTGTGACATCTATCAGCCTCTTTGGTCTGTTTAGCTCCTCTTTCACTGCCGGTCCATTCCCATACAACATGTCAAGAACTTTACACTGAAGGCATTGGCAACAACCAGGTGGGAGGGCAGGGCTGAGGCTGGTAAAGCTGTTCGCTACCATCTGCCTGACATTGAAGGACTGCTCTAAAGGACACGGGAAGCTGTAAGCATCTGCCAGGAGATGCAGAGATGGCCTTTTGTGGTAAGTGCCATTGTGTGGTATAATGTGTTGTTCCAGATAAATAAAGTGACCAAGATCCTGCTGGGCTGTCAGTCAAGTTTCAGTCAAGATAGTGAGGAGCGACATCAGGGCAGCGACAGAATTCAAGATCGTGGACTCAATTCTTACAAAACAGATGCCACAGAGAAAGCGGAGAGAGAGGCTTGACGTGAAGATTAGTTGGCCAGAGGTGCGTCAGAGAAGATCAACTAGACAGTTTGAGTGAGAAGGAAGAGATCAAACTCAGCCAACTGCAGCAAAGCTCATTCCAAAGAGAGTTTTTCCTGCCTCTTATAGATACAGACCATGTCACATCAGAGGGGAGATTTTAACACATAGAAACCTTCTCTGAGCTGTATGGATTTCTCTACTCCACTGACATAATGAGAAGCACTGAGAAAGGGGGGAAGCTGGATGAATGCTGACACAGATCAGAGCAGAGAATGGATGATATTGATGCAGAGGACTAAAGCTTGAGGTATAGAGTGCAGTTACATCCTTCCCCACACATATCTCACCACCATGTGAGATGTTTGATTATATATATAAGGAGATTTTCCCTGAAATCTATCCAAATTTGAGTATGGCAGACTGTCAGACACCTTCTCACTCTCCCTGTGACAGTAGCTTCAGGCGAGAGAAACGTACCTCAGGTCAGCGATGTCACAGGACAGGCTGTCTGCACTTCCTGTTCTCTCCATCCTCCATGTACTCAGGAAGTCACTGTATACGGAATTAGTGATGGTTAGATTTGCTGAGACGAAGGCTGGCAAGGTCACATTTTATTATGGCATTTATTATGTAAGCTGTGCCTCCCAGCCATGCACGATATTGCCTCGTGACATACGATGTACCACAACGTCTAAGAATCCATGAATGAGATCCATCAGCGTTCAGATTACTGTAGACACAACAATATAGCAACAGTCCAAAATTGCCTTTATATGTTCCCCACCCGCTAAAGCTGAGCTGATTAGGAAGAGAAGGCAACACAAACTAAACCAATGTATTTTAAAAAAAAAATGCATTTAAGGGGCAGAGATAAAGTCAAAGAAAAAAGAGAAAAGGTAAACATTTTAACAGTATATGTATGTTTATTAATTTTGTGTCTCCATATTTGACCCCTTATTGTCTTGTGTGTTATTGTCTCACTTTAATAACACAAGATGGAGGGCAGATCAGACCATAAACAACTTCAGCAAGCAGGTCCAGTAAAGAGATTATATCTGAGAACACGCTGGAAAACCAAGGAGAGTGATGACAGCCACTGACAGATCTTGCATGTGAGTGGACAAAGTATAAAGTGCAGTCTTATCGTGCAGAGATCATGTTGTTTATGAAAATAGCTTTTACACTGGGTGCATTTGTTAAACTCAGTATATATATATATATTTTTTTTAACAGACGCAGTCTTCCCAAATTCATTGCTGTGTTTCTTAGATAAATAAGGACTGAAAAGCTAAATGAACAAACAATCAAATGAATAAACAAACAAATGAAAAACTAACTAACTAACTAAATGGTTCCTCAGTGCAATTTTTTTAAAAATACTAATGAAAACGAAACAATTTGAAAATGCTGATGTCACCGGTGCGACTTTGGTTCTTTGCTCATGCTCTACCTCCTCCTCTGTCGACTTTGTATTTCCATACAGTTTTGATCATTGTTCAGACATTTTTAACCATATTTGCTCTCACTCCTCAGCTTTTTCACTCATGCTCTTATCACAAAGACATGCGCTTTTGCATTCCCGTGTAAACAGAGATATTTTTTAAAACAATCTAATGTTGTTGGATTAATTTTAACCAATAAATTAAGTTGCATTTTCAAAATAAATAAACAAATAAAGACTTCTCTCATAATTTAAATACACAGATAAACTTGGGAACTTAGTTGTGACCACGTGGATCAACACAGCAACACATATCTCATATCTCATATATTGCCTCATATCTCCTCATGAGATATGAGACCTAAAAAAGTGTTTTTTAGGAATGCCTGGTGTTTATCAGTGCAGTTTGACCCTACTGGCACAGGCAGCTATGAATACATATAACTCCCCTCTTAGCAAACCACAGCCTGAGTCAACAGCCTCCTTTATTATCCTCCATCTCCATTTCCATCTCCTCATGGGCTCCTTCTCTCCCTCAATAAATCTTGCATGTATATCACATATTGCTTTTATCTCCCAAAACACTTATGCCATATGACTGCTATCATCCTACACAGCAAAACCAATTCGGCGTATCTAAAGATGTTGCATGTTAGTTACAGGGCACTGTGGAAGCAAAGACACACAATGACACCGGTGCTACAAGGCTAAGGGATATGAGGAAGACAGACACAGACAGAGAGAACAAAAAAAAAAAAATCCAAGAAAGGAGGGGATTATGGTAATATGTGCTAATTTTGCAGCTTCACATTAATTCTTATTCTGAAGACTGTAGTCCTCCAGTGTCACAGCATCAACACAGAACTGATTTGTGCAGCTACATATATCTTTCTTTTGTCTTATCTCCCCACCAGCCTCCCACCTTGTCTGCCTCCCTCCAGTCAGCTTTTTTCCCCTCTTCCCACCACCATCGGCGCTCCTCAGTTGTCCCGTCTTGCTCCCACTCTTCCATCTCTCACAAATGAATACTTTGCTCACTTTTCCTACCATTTTGTGCGTCTTTCCAGTCCTTTCTGCTCATCTGTCTCACTGTTTTGTCTCACTTTATCACATATTACAGGGCCTGACACGAACTGCAAACTCAACAAGGTCAGCTGGGAGGGAGCATGCGATGACCCTAATGTTTGCTTTTAATGTCTGAATGCTGAGCAAGTAGCCTCACTCCCTCTCTCTTACACAAGGTTGTTTCAGTAGACCATATTTCCCAGGTTTTGGAAAGCAGAACAATGGCCACATTTACTGTACATGCATACCACAGCTGTTTGTAGTGCAATTAAGGCACTGATGTGAATACCATACTTTGATTATATCAGGGCAATTGTGCATGCAGTTAGAGTTGGCATAATCGCAGCAGCTTAAGTGAAGCACTGTGATTTTATTCGCATTAATGCACACCAGTTAGGACATGTGCGTGCTTAGTCACATTTCTTGAACTGTGCTTGAGTCGCACACAGGCACAGCTAACCGTGTTCGATGGACGTTGAAGGGAAATATATTCTGCAAAGGTCTAAACCAAGATGACAGGCGCCAAGAGTCAGAGAAACAGATTTTATGTTAGCTGACATTATGGAAAGCACCGAAAGCTGCAGAGTGTGGAGGGCTCTAAACCCATCCTCACTCCCTCACTTCAACCCTCTTAATGAAATGTAATTAACTTTTAAACAATAAAACCTCTGACTCCCAGTTTTCTCAAGATAATTAAAATAAGAATAAGGATTGTTTGGGTGATCCATCAAATTATGGAGTCATGTAAACAGCTAAATCGGGCCATTGCTTCACTCGCAGTATTGGCAGTAGTTGCATTATTGTGCTCATATACACGCAGTCAATATCCTCGCTTGTGTAAATGTACATCAACTGAAACACCTTCATGGGAGTCCAAACACACATAAACACACACAGATAAAGCATGGACGCCATCAAGAGCAAAGACACATGTTAATACAGCGGCTACCCTATCACTAAACTACAGAATACATTACAAAAATACATTACAACTACAAAAATAAAACACAAAAATAAAATACAAATAGTAGCATAGCAGACCAGAAATAACCCATGAGACAGGGATTATATATTCAGTCTGGAATCATTTTGTGAAGGTTATCATGTTCTCCCCGCTGCCATTTAGAGGAGATTTTATCACTAAAATGCATATTCATAACATGTAAACATTGCTCCGCTCATTTTACACAAAGGACTAATGCACATGGCAGAAAGGGACCATGGGAGAATCCCTCCCTTTTAGACTGTATTCAAAGAATAAAAGACTCAGCAATTCAATAAACTGTTTCCAAAGAATCAGCAAAGCTTGTGCACATCCCCCCTTATTGACTTCAGTCGGGTTGATTTAGGAGCCAGTTTTTATTTAATTTTGGAACACACCGATAACATCGTGCAAATTAACTGGATAGCAACTGCATAAACTGACCTCTAAAAAGCATTAGTTTGCATTCAGATGGGGTGCATGCAAACTGGATGGTAGTAGAATGCCAACAATTCATTTCCATCCCAAAGTAGCAAAAACCATCTTAACTTTTGTAATTACAACATGGCATATAGTGTAATAGAGCTGTGTTGTGGACATTTTGTACTGCCCTTGTACATTCAAACTCAGGTGATTAAGGAACATCTTGCAGCGAGGACATTCTCCCCGAAGTTTCCACAATTTGATTTGGTTACAAGCTGCGACTGTCTAGGGTTGATATACCGACCTGAGGAGTTTTGATGGAGATATCCCTAAATTCAAATCCTGCAGGCTGTCTGGAAGCCTGACATATAAGCACGGAGACCAAAAACAGACACATACAAACACAGAGGCTAAGGCAATGGCAGCTCATACACACAGACTAACTGGATTATCAAGATGTTACTCAGAGAGCGACAACACACTGAAACTGCCAGTGTCTTTGTGAAGTAATCCCTAATCTATGGAGAAGAGAACGGATTTTACTTTTTCTTTTGTTTAATCCCAAGGATTTGTAGCATAGGGCTTGTGAATGGGCAAATCTCACTGAAATAGTACTTGCGGGAAAGCAATCATTATTGAATTAGAAGATTGTCCCATTTTATTTGGGTTTTCATGTGTAATTAAAAGTCCACACACTGTTTAATGGAATGATCCTCCTAATACATATTCCTTTGGAGCCTTTTTTTCTATGGTTGAAATGAAAAAAAGAAAGAAAATGTGGTGCAGCCTGCAGACTACCTGCTTTAAATTGAATTCATCTCTTTCCAGAATCTGCTAAATCTCGCTGGATGAGTGTGCTCTATTTAACCTTTTTTTCTGCATAATTTAAATGTAAAATAAGGCCAAATTGTGTTTCCTGCATCAGATTTGGAAGACTAATAATTACCCAAAAATGATATAAATTGACCTGAGAGATTTAAAGACAATGAGGGGAATGGGAAGCACCAAACATTTGCTCCACTGACAATGAGCCCCACTGAATATTTCTCTCTTCTCTTGTCAGTGAAATGCTGCTATGTAGCGTTTCACTGACAAGGTGCAGAGGGCCATTTTTGGAGCCATGGCTGCAAAGATGGCCTTGTTCATGTGACCTCTAAAGCTCAGAAGAAACTGTAGTGGAAACTGGCTCTCACTTTTTATGAGGCTAAACCCCCATGAAAAACTACAGTGTAATGTGTGTCTCTGACTGCCATAGCCACCAAGCACACCAAGCCCGCGGTCAGCCATCAGCCTGTGGTCGACCGTATGTGGCCAATGATCGCCTGGAGCAGACAGCCCTACTCCCAGTCAGGTCCTGTATTGCGTCAGGTGGGTTCAACAAGGCTGCCTCCCCCGTAGAGCTGGGACAATATGCTCATTTCCTCACACTATCATTTTTTGGAGCTATATACAGGTGCTAAACTAGAATAGCATGGAAAAGTAAATTTTTCCTAATTTAATTCAAAAAGTGAAACTGCCATATATTCTAGATTCATTACACATAAACTGAAATATTTCAAGCATTTGTTGTTTTAATTTTGATGATTACGACTTGCAGTTAATGGAAATCAAAAATCCAGTATCTCACTATATTAGAATGTAGATGAAGACTGATCAAAAAAGGATTTATAATACATAAATTTCAACCTTCAGAAAAGTATGTTCATTTATTCATTCAATACTTGGTCAGGGCTCCTCTTGCAGGAATGACTGCAGGAATGCGGCGTGGCATGGAGGCCATCAGCCTGTGGCTCTGCTGAGGTGTGATGGAAGCCCAGATTGCTTTGATAGTGGCCTTCAGCGTGTCTGGACTGTATATAAAGTTTGTTATAACCTCTCCTAGGTATTTCACTTCCTTTTTAACTGGAATCTAATACAAAAGAGGATGGTAATATATGGCATCTAGAGCTTTAGAAAGCTTATATATCTCCTTGATTAGCAGAGGGATCTGCTCTGAACTCTTGACTAAGACGGTAGAATTATCTGCCAACTCAGTTATGTACAGATGATTTCCACACACATTTAAGGGCTCTATGTCAGGGCTATTTTTTTTATGAAAATAGCCAACAATTCTGCAGCTAAAATAAATAATAAACTGGAGCAGGAACAACCCTGCTGAATTGCTTGTTTAACCTCAAATCTTTTACAAGTTCCTTGAGGGGGGGAGAGTCAACTATTAGAGTCTAGATGAGCTGAAGGCGGCTGTCAAAGCAGCCTGGCTTTCCAAAACGCCTCAGCAGAGCCACGGGCAGAGATGTATATACTGAGATGTATTGCTATTCTTAAGTATTGCAATTCTACGAGTATTACAATTCAATATTACAATTCATTGCAACGTTGCTTGCTTTTTCAACACTAGACCATGGTTAAAAAGTTGGTTCATACACTTCTACAGACTGCATATCATGATTCATATTTCCAAAACCAATCCATATTCAAAAGTTTTTAAGCACTTAGGTATTACAATTCCACAAGCATTGTGATTCCACAAGTATTCCACAAGTACTGCGATATAATGATTTATTGATGTTTTTAATCACCAAAGGAGATATTGTGTTTGCTCCTGATATTTTGTGTGTGTATGTGTGTGTGTGAGTGTGTGTGTGTGAGTGTGTGTGTGTCTGCCTGTCTGTCCTCACCTAATCTCAGAAACTACTGGGTCTATCAGGTTACATTTTTTTTTCTGTGCACAGTTAGGACTGTATGATGAAGAACCTCTCATGTTTGCTTTGATTCAAAACTGTTGCAAAATATTTGTTTTGGCTACTTCCGCTCTCTCTCTCCTTCCACTTTCTAGCTCACTTCGTCTTCATCACTTTCTTTCTTTTCCAGGATCACCATAAACCGATCCCTCACTTCATTCACTGTCTAGCTCATTTGTTTTTGTGTCCTGATGTCGCTGTGCTCGCTCTGATTGCAGGTGGAAAAATCCAGGACATTCATTGTGTTTTTTGGGCGAGTTTACACACTGCTGACAAGAAAGTCAACAGAACATAGAGGAAACATAGGTTACATAGTCTGATGCCTCACCGCTGTTAAAAAAAAAAAAAAAAAAAAAAAAAAACGAAAAAAAA